>JZLH01S0634695.1:27014-50129 GCA_001188425.1 Eucidaris tribuloides | reverse complement strand
TATTTTGTGAGTCTGGAGACACATCGTTGCTGAAGTACTATAGTAGTCGGAGAGTACAATAGTAAAGTACTATTGTACTCTCGGAGAGTACAATAATACTATTGTACTCCGACAGCGGGATCGCAGATTTGAGCTTAATTCAAAAGCCAAATGAATCGTGTGTAAAAACACATGCTAGCGAACGCTATTTTTTTTCCGTGCGTTGTGAAGACATTATAGCGTGCACGCCCGTACGGAATTTTGGCAAAGTTTAAGATTAACACTGGGTTAAGTTCGTCAATGTGAGTTAGGATTATAGTTAAAATAAGAATGAGGATTAAATTAGTGTTTTATAGGTTTATGAAATTGATACTCGACTAACTAGAGTATACGTTATATGGAATTGCATCCCTATCCGTACTGCAAGTAAAAATATCGCGCACCTGTATGCCGATGCGACACACACTTACTCGTAGGGGTTACCGTCAAATACATTTCATTTTCCTTTTTTTTTCTTTGTGTAATTTCCCTGTTATTCGATGACGGGATATAAAACAAATACATTCCTATGCCGGAGAATCTCTGTTTGAAACTATGACGCCCTCGGTTACGTTGAATGTTAACTAACTTTTCCGCTCGGGGGCACGGCCCGCATACGAAAAATAGTACAAGTCGCACGTAACGCTCGGGGTCGTCATGGTTTCATACCAGAGACTCTCGTATGCAAAGTATATATTTGTTAATTATCGAACGCACAATTTGTCCTGGTTACTATCTTTAAAGGCAGGAGGATGCTCTTTTGCATGCCTAAAAATTAACATTGTGTAAATAGCAATGGCATTCTAGAAGAAAATTCGATCTGGGAACCTTTAGCAAAATATGGAGCTAGGATACTCAGTTTTTAGTGGAATTATCAGTGACGGCGTTAGATTCAGATTCGATTTTTTTTCTCTGCGGAAAAAAATTCCTGACCATAGATGCGTACACATAAACGGCTTATTGTTTTCTTTTGCATTTCAAATTCTAGGCAAATCAGCTGACCCCCAGATTTCATAGACAGCCTTGCATTACAATTAGGCCTAAGGGCATGGGCTACCTTTTCCTGCTCTGCGGGATGTTTGCAAATGAGATCCAGCTGCTTAATGTAAAAATCTAGAATAGGGCTACTCGATTTTTTTTTTTATTTCGTACCTTAATTGTCGTACTTTTGTTTAGCGTTACTGCTGAGTCACTCTTTAACTCGCGTATATTCGCTGGTATACTTTTTGTCTGCGGTGTGGTATATATGTTTTTGTTGCTCGTGTGTAATGCAGGACTCCTTGCATAACCATCTGGCAGAAACCGAAAGGGCGAGCTGCTGAAATAATATTAACATAATGCCGGTTTGATGCATCTACAAATTTTTGAAGGCATTCTGCTCTTGGCGTACTTCAGAATTTATCTGCTAACCCACACGCACGCTACGTTCAAGGGGCGCAAATCCAGGGGGGGGACGGGGGTCATTGTCCCCCCACGATTTTGAGGTGGACACAATATCAAATGTCCCCCACGAATTTGCATGTGCATGCCAAAAAAGCTGTGATTTTGGCTGCGCGATTTGACAGGTGAAAATTTTGGCTGACAAAATATGTTTTTGGTCGAGCGCCCCCCCCCCCCGCCGTTTGTCAGAAATGTTTGGCTGCCAATTCTGGCAGGTTTAGAAAAATTTTTGGCTGGCAATACCCCCCCCCCCCCCCCCGTTGTCAGAAATTGTTGGCTTGGCTATTTGGCAAGTGTCAGAAATTTTTGGCTGGCCAGAATAATGGTTTCGCAGTCGGCGCCCCCCCCCCCCCCCCCGTTGTAGAAATTGTTTGGCTGGCAATTTGCAGGTTGGTTTACAAAATTTTTTGTGCTGACAAAAATATGTTTTTGTCGTCGGCGTCCCCCCCCCCCCCCCCGTTTGTCGAAATTTGTTTTGGCTGCAATTTGGCAGGTTAGAAAAATTTTGGCTGGCAAAATATGGTTTTCGGTCGGCGCTCCCCCCCCCCCCCGCTTGTCAGGAATTGTTTGGCTCGCCAATTTGGCAGGTTAAGAAACAATTTTGGCTGGCAAAATACTGGTTAGGAGAATTCCTCCATGTGATGTCCCCCCGACATTTGAAAACGGATTTGCGCCATGGCTACGTTCAATGTCAGCTGAGAAGGATCTGCGAATAATCATTATTAATAAGCTGTATTATCGATCCTGTTGACAATAGTTTTAGTTAGTGTGCTTCAGCTGCCAACAACTTTGCACAATCTTTCACTCAGATGGGAATGTCTTTCTGTTGATATTCTTCAAAAAGAATCAAGAAGTGCTTGTCGTTTATAATATTTAAGATTTTGTAAGCGCTAAGGTTCGTTTGGTTGTATATTATTACTAATTGCGTTATAATTAATGAAAAGAAAATTAAGTTTGCACTACTGTTCATCAATCATTGGGAAAATGTTCTGAAAATCATTTTGGAATCATTTAACTATACGATATTAATTAAATTTAATTAGTATTGGATACATACTTGTCAAATGACGGAAACTGGACCAGCAGTGTAAAAGGAGGGGGGGGGGGGGTCATCTTTTTATATATTAAAGACTTTAATGCATATTTTCATCACATAATACATACTAACTGTAGAACAACAGAAATAATTTTCATCTAGTACCATTTTTTTAATACATGTTGATTATTACACTGAATTATTTTTTCACTGAGCGATTTTGTTGGTGTTAATTTGGCCGCGAATTTTAGCCGTGAAAATTGTTTTGGGCCGCGAAAATCCCCCCCCCCCCCCCACTGCCGCGAATTTGGCAGTGTAAAAAATTGTTTGCCCACGATTTTTTAAAATTTTGTTTTGCCGCGAAAAGTTCCCGACGGATTTCACCCCCTTAGAATTAACCCTGGCGCCGCCGCTAATGTGATGTGTTCTTTTTCGCAAATGATTGGCATTGGCTAATCCACGCATGATAATGCAAGTCAAAACGCACCTATCAGTATACCACTCTTACATATTTGCTGTTCATGTTAATCCACATGTTCTGATACTGTAATCATTCTACACACACACAAAAAAGTAACTACCCCCTTTTTCAAACAACCGTAACTTTTTAACGAAATGAATTTCAGCAAAATAATTTGGCAGGAGTATTTCTACATGCATTGACTAACACCTGTGTACAGATGTGAATGGTTCGTCAAGCCATGCATGAGTGAGCATATAAGACAAAAATGTCACTTTTCAAAAGTCACAGGAGTCATCTCTTATGCCAAAATATTGGTAAATAATGATATTTTTGCTTTGTTCATAAAGCGTGCCCTTCAACCTTGACATGGTTACAACTTCTTATGTTTGTACAACATGTAAAAATACGTGTTGAAAAATACTGGATTAAATTTTTTCAATAAACTTAATGGATTTTACAATTTCAAAATTGAGAAATATGGACAATTTTAAATTGAGCTCATTGAAGCGTAAAATATGCGAATAGTGCCAGGGGAGGTGTAAGGGGGTCAAACGATAGATGATTGACATAAATAGCGCTCAATCATTCACCATAAACAAAATTTGTCAAAATCCTGCATCACAAATTGCCCAAAATGACCCTTGTGACTTTTGAAAAGTGACATTTTTGCCTTTAATTGATGCTCACTCATGCATGGCTTGACGAATCAAGCACATTTTCATACATAAGTTTGTCAATGCTTGTAGAAATACTCCTGCCAAATTATTTTGCGAAAAACTTATTTCGTTAAAAAGTTATGGCAGTTTGAAAAAGGGGGTAGTTACTTTTTTGTTGTGTTTGATTTATCGGACCACAATTTTGTCCTGGTTACCTATCTTAATGTAAAATCTAGAATAGCTATTCATTTTTCTTTTAATTTCGTACTTAATTGTCGTACTTTATGTTTACGTTACTGTTGAGTCACGTTTAACTGCGTATATTCGTTGGTATACTTTTTGTCTGGTGTTCGCTATATACTGTTTTGTTGCTCGTGTGTAATGCAGGACTCCGACCTTGCAATAGCCATTGCAAAACCATAAGGGCGAGCCTGATGAAATAATATTTAACAAACTGCGTTTATACATCTACAAAATTTTGAAGCATTCTGCTCTTGCCTATCTTCAGAATTTGATCTCCAAACCTACACGCACACTATGTTTAATGTCAGCGAAAAGGATGCGAATAATTAATTAATTAATTAGGGTATTATCTATCTGTGACAAATGTTTTAGTGTTTCCGCTGCCAAACTTTGCGCAATCTTTCACTCAGATTGAGGGAATGTCTTTCTGTTGATCTTTTCAAAAAAGAATCCAATAAGCTAGCCTGTCTCTATAATATTTAATATTTTGTAAGCGCCAAGGTTCTTTTTTGTGTATTATTATTATTATTGCGTTATAATTATTGAAAAGAAAATAAGTTTGCACATACTGTAATCAAATCATTGGAAAACGTTTTGAAGATCATTTGGAATCATTAACTATCAAATATTAATTAAATTTAATTAGTTTGGATACATACTTGTAAATGACGGAAACTGACACAGCAGTGTAAAGACATTTTTTTTAATATAAAGACTTTAATGCATATTTTCATCACATAATAATACATACTGTAGAACAAAGAAATAATTTTCATTAGTACCCCATTTTTTTTTATACATGTTGATATATTACATTGAATTCTTAATGGACATCAGTTATCCACGAACGACGAATAATTCATACAATATTTTACACTGACCTATAATCTAAATTCTACAACGGGTAATATAATTTGTCACATCGTAAATTTTATAGCGCCCCCATCGACAAAAATTGCGATAACTACGCATATTCGATCGAGCGTCTGTGAGGTCATTATACCCGTTAACTCATTGCCTCCGAGATTCTGAAAATCCCATAGAATTAACACAGGACACATCTGGTTCCCGTAGCCAACGGGTTGATTATAGAACAGGAAATCACAGTCTTACAGTGGCGACCGAAAGTATCGTCACGTTCCAAACGCGTTCACAGAAACGCATTCTTTGAAACGATGTTTAAACGCGACGAAACGCAAATCCAGCGTAGCAAATGCGTGCCTGCGCTTATTGAAACGAAATTCGTTTCTGGAATCGCGTTTGCACGCGTCCGGAACGTGACGATACTTTCGGTCGCCACCGTATTTGTGAGTACCACTGCGCCGAAGACTTGAAATCAAAAGAAATTCTTCAATCTTACTTTGTTTAGATTCGGTGTAATATCCGACACTTCATTATTTCGCCACTCAGTCATTTATGGCGTCCATATACCACATTGTAAAAACGAAAGTGTTAACATAACATCAGCCAGTGTTATTACAGGACCAAACACTCGGGTGTTAATTAACGCTTACACCAATGGGTGTGAAAAGCAATCCCAAGGTGTTAAAATAGCACCGGCAATTTGACACCGGTGTAAATCCACGGTGTTGTCCGTATTAACACTTTGGGCGTAAGTTTTAACATCCACGTTTTTTACTGTGCGTGTGGATCAACTCGTCTAAAAATCTATTCTATTACTCTTCTATTTCTATATGACTACATGAGACTTTATCGAACAATGAACGTTTAATTGCTAATCATGTTCTGATTTTCCAAAGTTCTCTTTACAGGAGACATAATAATATGCGAGCACGTAAGAATAATCTTAAAATTGATTATTTTCGCCATAATCGCAGAGACACTAAATTCGAAGGTTCTGATTGGTTCTTTTTTACATAGTAGAACGTTGCATAACATCCACATATACCAACATTATACATTTGCACTTTGATGTCAAAATAATTATTGTAATTGCACATTATAACGTCAAAGTACTACATATGATAATATATGAATGTCTCAAGATATTATAACCACGACACTTCCCATCACAATCTACGAAAAATCTATTTCGTAAAGAAAAATAAAATGTATAACAATGATTAAATATATTTGTTCCACTGGTACCGCTCCTACAAAAGCAGTATTGACTAATTCACACTTATTTTTCGTCAAAATATTTTAAATTATATCGATTTAAACTTCATCAGGAAGTGAGTTGACTTTGATCATTCCTTCAAACATGCTAGTTTCGTCTGTAACAATGAGATGCTACCAATTGTTCAGGTCAATTTAGAGCATTAATAATAATTATGCGGATTGTACAAGATGTAGGAGCCTGTCATATAGGAGAGTGCAGTTCACAATCAATTATACCTAGCCCTCGCAATATCTCTTTGCATCGTTCCATCTACTCTAATATAAATAGTATTCTAGTTCAAATGCATTCAATGTCATTTCAAAAGACTCACCGATGACAAGAGTACATTATTATAAATACAGTATATGACATCATTTTATCCACATTGTACAAATACATACATTACACTACTGACACATATCCAGTATCCCTAGTAAGGAATATTTGTGTATGATTGACAATTACAATCTTAGAGGTATCACTATGATGAAATCATGTATTGTTATTACTTTTTTTTTTTTTTTTTAACCAAAGATACTTGTACGTGCGATTGGTGATTTCTTAAGATTGGCCGTCTTTGTTCACTATACAACTATTATTACACCAACCTTATTCATCTATTATAGATTAATTTTATGTTATTACTAGATCTATAATTCAGTTGAAAAATCAAATAATTTATTTAAAAAAGGGTATATATTCGTAACTTAGTACTGGGAAAGAATAGCGATTATATAAATACACCATTTGTGACAATTAGATAAGAATAAATTATATGCGATTCAAGTCACGAAATCAAGCCCACTCTATCACTGTATAAAAAATAGAAATGAAAAGAAAACTAAAGCTGCAAGGTTCAAAATGACAACAAACAAAATGGTTAAGACAAGTTTGTTGATTGTTTTGATCAAATGATCTTCTTAAAAACTATTGGACTAAAATCTATTAAGTTTTATAGTTGAGCAACTACTGTTGCATTATGGTACGAACCAGGGGCGTCGATCCGTGTTTCGGATTTGGGGGGGGGGGGGGGGCAAAAGAGAAAAAATGTCAAAAAATTTCGGCGGTAGTGACGATTTTTTTTCTCCAAATCCCATGTCAAAAATTTTTCCCGGTAATAATTTTGTGGGGGGTCACCGTGGGGGGGGGGGGGGGCACACGAAATCTGTTTTTTTGGGGGGGGGGGCACGTGCCCTCACAGGCCCCCCCTAGCTACGCCCCTGTATAGAAGTGAATACAAAACATAACTAACTTACGGTCAATGTGAAGCTTTAAACTAACCGCTGTTAAACCTTAAAAATGATAATACTGTTTCTTATTTTGGGGTATAAGCAACATATTGATCGATATAGAGCGAAAAGGAAATTCTGTATGCTCCGTTTTACTACTCTATTAGAAATGTCGAGTAAATATTGTTCATTCAATTACAAATGTAACATCCACCAGAACTTAAATGTTTGCTTATATCGATACCTCAAAACTGCAGCAAAGTTCAAAATACCAAACACTGTGTATACTCGGTGCTTACCACACCACCGACAATAAAATAAAAACAACACATTAAAAAAACATGGCATTATAACAGAATAAATAATTACGGCGGGATTATATATAGAAGTTTCGTTTCTACCACATATTCTCTGCAGTTGAAGATAATTGTTATCCTTTGTTCTTTTTTTTAAAGTCAGTCATCCCTCCAACTCGCCAACTTCAATTCGATAATTTTGGTCCATATTCCAGCTCTTCGTATGACTGGCTTTTAAACTGTTGCCAGTATTCGTACAATTCTGTCCAACATAGTAATAAGAACCAAACATTTATTTTAAATGCACATTTTTATACTGAAAAAACAAACATATATTACAACATTTTTTGTGACATGATAGTTTAAAATATACACGTAGCTTCATTTATAATATTAAGATTATACTCGTAGCGGTTTCCAGAACCGGCATTAAAAATACGCTTTACTCTCGCAGAATCAACGCTGCACTTTCAAGGTGCAACTATTACTGATGACGGAATGATTTAGATTACTGACAATGACAAAAACGCGATAATATAATTAATATATCTTTCCTTCACCATAAACTTCAGCTTTAGTTTCCCTCTACGATAACCACATAACTTTTATTGAACCACCATTACTCACAATTAGTTTGGCACTTGTAGTCATTAATCTATATACAAATTACATCGTCGTTTCACTAAGAGATGATTTGAAATGGTCTAGCACATTCTGTTTGATGTGTTTCTGAACATGATTGTGAAAGCCTTTATCAAATTTATGGTACACGTGCATCATCCGAAATTATAAGACGGGTTTAAGAATGACAAAATTTGATTGGTCGATCGACAGGCGTGGGGCGTGCATTTAATTCTCCTAACGTGCATGCCCAATTGATAACACATGATCGATACCTAACGATATTCGCCGCGCCGATATATCGGCAGCCAAATTGAAGAAGTCCGTACTCGTCTGTACGTAGAATGGTAGTCGTAGGGTAGACTAGAACTTGGTCTAGCTAGCTTACGGTCGAGTGCTCACCTCTACTAGGCCTAGGGTCTAATTTTTGTTGCATAGTTTCAGGCTGTGTTGCCGACCCGTCTTATAAAACAATTGATGCCCCGTTTTGTCTGTGAGGGCAGTTCCAGTGCACTCGGTTTAGTCAGTGCGATCGATAACGCACTTGCCCTGTGAGCGCGTGCGATATCACTTGCACTGACTAAACTTCGTGCACTGTCTCTGCCCGAACACACTCGCAACCAGTGCATCAATTGTATATTATAGCCTATAACATGGAAATTACACGGTGTGCATGTCCCCATATCAATAAATTATGTACTGTCTTTCATAGGAACATTGCATGATCTGCATCGTCTGTTTTAACAGATAGTATGCTTCTGTTCCATGGATAAGATCACCTGTCGATTACATTCCGTCACTATATCACTTATCGAAACAGCGATAAAATATCTGTATCGATGGACTGACCGTCTGGCTTAGAAATAACCTGGAGTACTGGTTGAAGTGGAAAATCTTTCATTAGAGTTCTCCATTTTGTTGGTATCCATGTGAAATCATATCACATTTGCATTATTATGGGAATAGTTCACTTCAAATCTTATAAATAGTTATAGGATTGGCAGTTTCAACAGGTGAAATTTCCATCACTGTCCCTTTGTCTTGCAATATTAACAATTAACATTGTCCCACATATTGATTTCTGTGTTAGTACTTTATCAGCATGATGAATTGTTTTTTTAAATCGAGATTTTCTGTCGCTTTTAACTACATGTACTCTCTTTTGTACTAGAGTGACATTTTTGGAATCCCATCAGTTCGTAGATGGTTGGAAAACAGTTGATATTAAACTTTTGTTGTTGGGCAAATACTCCATCTAATTTGTAATATTTATTACGGCTACAATCATGACAATGTCATTATCGTCGCTTCATTGTATTGTAGAAAATTTATTCACCACATGATTTTGTTCGTACGCATTGACGCATTGTGATGCACAATTCTTATTTCCTATGGGACTTCATCAAGTTACCCATACAGATCAAAATTTCCCATTTTATTTTACATTCCTAGAAATCATGGATTCCTACCAAATAATATTTTTGCTCACAAAGTTTGTACGTTCGATATCATATTCAGACAATGTTATGAATCATTTCTCCATACAATACGACGTTATATTTTCATTGCGACGCCTTATAGCAAAAGGAAACGTCACTTTTAGATTAGTTGTTAAGATTAAGGTTTGGATCAGATATTATAACCTCAATTTTATTCACTTCTAAGCCATACTATTCCCAGTTATGTCACAGAATAAAACCTCTACGAACCATCCTTCAGAATATAATTGTCAACTCTTAATTAACATGTCAGAGAAATTACAGCTGTACGGTATGTAAGCTAAGTACGTATGTTATGCTTGTACGTTAAAACATGTTTATTCGCACCTCCATCACTGTAAGAGTTAAAGCAAATTACAATATTACAGATTACATCGAATGCAAAAGCAATGCATCATGGACAACCTGTGAAGTCTTAGCGCTTCCTTCAACGATCTCCTTATACCATTAATGTATCACGAGATGTCAGTTTATTCGCTCCATATCAAGTTATTCGTCAAGGTAGTTTTATAATGCAAGGATTTTGTTAATCCCATGCAAGTACGCCGCGGTGCGAACAGAGATTCTTTCAAAATACTGGAAAATAACGGATTTGACACATGTTTCAGGGCAAAGGCAAAGGCTTTCGTCTGCCTCCGCTGGCATGATCTGCAGTGAATCAACCATATCCGAAGAAATTTGACATTGTTCCATGCTCTTCAATTTGACTGGAATTTCTGTTCAAGATCGGCCAAGAGATAACACCATCACATCGACTTACATGCGTACATGTAGTTCTCCGGACAAGTTAGGTGTAAAGTCGTGAACATGGCAGAAGGGATAAATCCAAGCATTTTGTTCGACGTACGCATGCTACCATCCTCATGGATATACTAATGGTGTGTGTGATGACAAGTCGAAACACTTGCGATTTTTGTGGGTCCAAGAATGAAACGAACTATTCCCGCGAAACAAAAAGGCCACGCAGCTCGCTGAAGAGCTCACCAGCAGAATATTACTCGTCGTCATCTGCGTAATACCGACTCGCAGCAGCGGCACTCCAGTGAAATGAAAAAAAAGATGACGCACCAATCACATCAATGATTCACACCAGCGTTTCCACCTCCTCACCGATACTATCGATACTATCGTTTAACTGACTGTTCCTACTGCTATAACCCAAGGCACTATCGCTCAATCTCTGCCGTTTGTCCAACAGTGAGTTCGTGCAGGTCGGTTCGGTGTTCGGATCGCTGTTACACCTGTCGGCGTTACCTAACAATCTGTCCGTCACTTTGGGCGAATTGTCATTCGAGTTGTTCACCTGACTGAAGTCTATGAGCGTCGAGTTCGGAAAGTGGTTCGGTGTGCCGTGCGAACCCGACACGAACATGGAATGCGGTCTGGGGCGCTCGGCCGGGACGTCGGACACTTTCTTGTTCATATCGATACAAGTGTACACGTTGGGGTTCGCTATCCTGCCGTCGGCTTCGAGTTTCTTTTGAAGGGGTCTTTGCCCGCCTGGCCGATCACCATCCTCGACAATCGGTTGGTGGTATGGTTCCCTGCGTTGCTTCGCGAATGCGGCGAGGCGAATAGTCCGATGGTGGCGTTCTCTTCGGCCGTTCGTAGCGGCGCGTTCCGTCGATACGACTCGTCCGCGGAGAGCAACCAATAGGTCAAGAGTTGACCTTTGCCCTTCATGCTAATAAGGCCTCGTTCCTCCGTCTCGAATCCACCGATGTCTTCCAGGAGTTGTTTGCATTCTAGACTGGTGTGAATTTTCAAGGCTGGCAAAGAAAGGTATACAAACTGACATTAATTTTTGTACAAACTCCTTGATATGGATCTTATGTTTATATTCTAATTGGTTTCCTTTTCACCCAGTAACGTACACAGCAATCTAGAAATTTTCATGATGTTCTTTTAGTGTGTAATTTATCTTAATCCTTGGTGTCCAAAATTCTCATCATTTACTCACCAACAAATAATATCGTCAACTACGTCTTTTTTTTCATTTGTATGTTATGGATTCTTCGGAAAGGAGAAATACCAGCTTTAAGCTATCAATAATGTGTTACTAAATAATTCGTATACGTTCATGAATCTAGGTTTACAGAAATATCACAAGTAATGATTTTGTATAATTTTCACCGACAGTCGTGTGATGCTGACATGGTCGAGTGGTTGCCAAACCTGATCACACATGGCGTGTGCGTCATGTTGTAACTAGAAGTTAGAGTAAAGAGTTTAGAGTTTAAAGTTTAAGATACTAACAAGTTTCAGAATTGCTTACCCTCTCCATTAGATTCCATCCGTGATGTCGTGTTTACGGTGTCGCCAAAGAGACAATATCTCGGCATGGTAAGACCGACCACTCCAGAAACGACAGGTCCTGTATGAAGGAATGACAAACACGAATAGGTTTTGAGAATGTCTTCCTAAGACTTGGGTGGAGTGTTTAGACTTACACTATAGGGCTAAGTCTACGAAGAGCCATTTCCGGGTGAAAAGGGAATTGGCAAGACGTAGTCCGTAATTCAGGGGACCGTTTCAATCATGAAAGTTGTCAGCTCTGACAAGTTGTCAGAGTCTGACAGTTACCATAATAACAGTCAGAGCGCAGTGTTTCTCAGCCAATCAAAGCCAAGGATTTTACTGAACTTGTCGAAAAAAGCAGACATGACTTGTTCGAAAATAAAGCAGGACAGTTTTGATAATCTTATTCAGGCAAGTCCTTTATTGAAGTTCCCCAGGACACAGTGATTACCAGAAATGATATTATTTGTTTGCGGTTTCTGCTGTGGAAAGTGTAGTCTAACTTCATAAATGCTTTGCCTCTTTTTAATTACACATTCACAATCCCAAAAATCATGGCAAAGCGAATTACAAGCGGTTTTGATTATTCTAGTCGTCAATTTGCAGTCTTAAGTTTTAGACATTAGATATGGGTAAAAGAGACCAATCTAAATCTTGGAGCTAAGTTAGTAATCTGGCAGCAAAGTGACAGGAGCTCTGTCGGAGGCTTTAATCAGACGGATTGCTTTTGGCGTTGGCAATGGAAATGCAATTTGAGCACAATAACTAAGAAATGACCATTTTTTTCTTACCTGAATGGAGTCCAATTCTGAAGTTTCGAGCTTGTCGATCCGGTCGGTGTTTGAGTCTGGAACTTCTTCACCGGTCGAGCATGGTGCAGCGCGGCGGACGCGATCTCAGCTGCTGTGCTTTGTTGCCGTTCCGGAGGGGAAGCCCCGATAACCAACTGTAGGCCATCTCTATTCGTCTCACTTGTAGACGTCGCTAGTAGCTGCATGCATCTCTGTCAAAAGGTACTGTACAGATCGTTCAGGCATATCGACGACTGCCGAAGAACAATTAAGGCGTCCCAATTGTCAATGACAAAATGGAATTATGCTCTTTTGAATAAATAATAATAAAGGGTGCATTTAATTGGTTACCTATGATGCAACGGAAAAGCCCACGGTGGTGTGGAAAAATACAGCATTTGTTTTCTTTCCTGCAATAAAACAACTATGCTCTGCAACAGTCCATCATGTTTCTGAATATGTGCGTCTGTATTCCAGAAATACTTCTCAGTATCATCTGTCTTCTGCGATTGAGATGACCCTTGGACAGTGGCGGCTTTAAAACAAATTCAATTCCAGTTTCAACCTTGTTTATCGGCACGTTGTCTTGGCATGGGCCAATGTTTAACCCATCGCAAGGGCTTAACTCATCATACTCGCCAAATATCCTGTAGATGAAGCGTGTTTGTGTTTGGATTTACATATTAAGCTAAGTAAATAGCATGATTGCGACGGTAGTCCTCAACTTGGGGGTATAATCTATTCTAGAGTAAGTGAAGCTATGCAAGGCGATTCTTCTGTGAAAATGTGTGCCGTCAAATGTTGACACTAAATTTTAAAAGAAAACCATTCAGTATCCGTTGTGACAGTGCAAATATGTTTGTGCAGCTTTTCTGTGGGTATTAGTTTCTATCGGGCAGCACGGAGAATAATTCAACACTGTATGTTAATGACAGGATTTCTTCAAAGTAAACTAATTTAAGACAAATCTTCAGCAAGGACTTACACTCGGTATAGTGTAGCGGCTACACATAGGTATATGTTTCGAACTCATTTCCTTCTTGAGCATTTAAGAGTTCCCAATCATTGCATTCGCGCTGAAGGTTCATCGCAGCTGTATATCGTGCTGTTTTTTTTGATTGTGCGGGGGAACCTGCGCAGAACGTTTTAGTAACTGAAAGGCTACCTGTTTGAAAAAATGACTATAATAAATAATATGATAATAAATAAATAAATAAATAAATAAATAAATAATATAAATAAATAATAATAATTAAATAATATAATAAATTAAATAAATGGATAATGAATGAATGAATATAATAATAAATATATAAATAAATGCAAATATAATTAACTATAATAAAATAAAAAAATAAATAAATAAATTTGCAAATGGAGATACATAGATTACCGCGCAATGGAGTACTCTAGAATGGATAACAAACTCTGGTAAATCAACTATATTCACTGAAAGGAATATCGTAACCGAGTCGAAGCGGCATTCGGAACGTACCACGTTGCATCCCGTTTTCAAACCTGGTTGGCGACAGGTCTGTTCAATTTGTGATAAAATTACCATGATTTTCAGTTATGTAATCATCTAGTTTCATTCAATGAGCAGATATTTGAAATAGTATGGTAATTACAGCATGCGAGATAAAGTATAATTCAAATACTAACAGTAAAATAGCTGATGTAATTGATTACACCGTTTCTGATACCATTATCTATCTATCTATCTATCCTATCTATCTATCTTATCTATTATCTATCTTTCTATCTATTTACCTTTCTGTCTGTTTTTTATTGGTTTCAAAAACTCGAATTGCATAGATAATATACAGATATCTTTCAATCTATCTCTCTCTCTATTAACCTTAAAAGAAGTTAAGCAAGTAAAGCAAGCCAATGCGATTGCCTGAAAAATGTCCGTTTGTGTCTTACATTACTAATGATTGGAATTATATAGAATGTGGGAAAATAAATACCTGCAGAGCAACCACAACTTAGAAGAATATAACAAGTGGCATTATTAGCAGCATTGTGGTGAAGGAGTGTTATCCGTCTTTCTTCTTCTCTTTGATGGTTGATGCGTTCTGTTTCTTCGACTGATGCTCATCCAGGTTAATTAGCGTCACTTCTCCATGATTGCAATCATTTTATCCAATATGTTCGGTTTCTGATCCACATTCAAGGAAGTATAATAGAGACGATGAGAACAGCGCGTATAATTCGGTATTTAACACGAAATTGTATATTTACGTCGCCCCGGCTGGAGAAGCGGGTTAACAGTAAATTGCCTCTAATTTGAAAACCCATAGGCTTATTCCATTATTTCGCCTAAGTACTTGAAGAAGGATCTAAAAGATTACAATACTTTGATTTCATGGTGAAATAGCCACATGGTTGTTCACGTTACAAGCAATTTACTGTTTAACGCCTTCATGACTTGAGCATTTGCTTAACGACCTTTCTGCCAAGCGGACTGTTTAACGCCCTTCTTTTGTAGAGCATTTGCTACGCGACTGCCACCCAGGGAGATGCCACAGGAGATTCAAATTTCTGAAATTTCCACCCGTGTTTGACAGCGCGAGATGCCTACTGATCCTGAAGGAAAAAGCCAAAAACAAAACAAAGTCACCAAGCTTAACTGCTCCGGACAGGCCCCCAATTTTGTTCACAATTAGCTTTACAGAAAACAAAATGCCAAAATGAAAAATAATTCTTTACAGTTTACACTCAAAAGTTGTCCTCTTTTAGACAAAAAATCCGGTATTTTCGGAATACTGGAAAAAGCTTCATCTTTCGGGGAAAACAATCCGGGAATTTCCGGAAATGTGGAATCTTTGATCCACGAAAACAAAAGTATTTGAAAGTTATGCTTGTCAGTGTCACTGGTCAAGATATTCATGACTTAAATATCGCCTTGATAATTACCACGTCATCCTGCATGGTTTTATTCTTCACATTAAAGTCTACACAGAAAACGTGTTAAGACACTTTATAACACTGTGGAAGTCATCATCTTTAAAAATTGTCAGACTTTGTATATCTTCGCATGTATAAAAAATGTTGAATGAACAAATAAAACCCTTAAACACAAAATTTTTATGGACAGTTATGTTTGTTCACTTGAAAAACACATACAGCATAAAAAATTGGAACATGAATTAATTGTCCAGCTGATAAAAATTTCTATTTTTCAACACAGCAATCTATGCGATGAGAAACTGAAATGGCTTACTGAAATGATTTTCACTTTTTAAAAGCCCACAGAATTGATCGTTTGAACTGCATTTTTTTCAGGACTTTTATTTTTAGATCTTATCAGAAGACACTAGTAAGCGCTGGGAATTATTGTACTTTCAGACTTTTGAAATAAAAACATTGTTATACGACCTGCCTTTTAGTTAAAGGTAGTCACTCTAAAGAGTGTTTCGTGAAGAAAATCCACAAGAACGAGGTCGATGACCCCATACACGCGGGTAATGGTACGAAATATTCTGAGTAGACAATATAATCACCGAATCTTAGACTTAAGTAACCATCAGCGGTGTCTGTAACAAACGTCCACTGTAGTTAGGATTACATAGTTCTCCCTCTCTTCCCTAATTCTACATCAATTTATAAAAATTAAAACAACTTTAAACAGACTTTTAGGAGCGTACAAACACGTCATGCGCGTCACTGCAATTTCGGGTTCTACGTTCGGACCATTTTAATTTGAAAACCTTTCACAAAGACACGTTTAGCATTTGAGAGACAATGCGCCTCATTTTTTCCATCGAAAATTCGGACAATATTTGGATTAAATATTGCAAACACCCATCACCAAAATAAAATTTGAAATTACGATTATTAAAACAAAAACAAAACAAATAATACTTACACTTCCTTTCTCGCAGCTTATTTTTCAGTTTTGGTTCTGAGGTTTTAAAGTCTGGCCTCTCATCTGGGTTCTCAGACCAGCATTCCTGCATCGTCGTTATACATGCTCTCAGCGCAGTCCTCGATCCTCCATCACGTTGGCGGAAAAGGCTTGCTAGCATCCTTCGGGTGTTTGATCTTTTCGACGATTTCTGAAAGGCCCAATGATAAAATGAGAGTAATCATTCATAATAAACAACACAAACAGCCAAATAAAAATGAAGGATGAAGATTGATGTATAATATTTAATAAAATGACTGATTGATGATAATTATTATTCATTCTTACTATTATTATCATTGATTTATTATTATTGTGAAGTCTTGCCTGCCTGGCGTAGGACGGTTCCGATATATCCTTGATATTCTTTGGTAGAGGGAGCACCAAAAAGGCATCACACTGTCATGTGGTTTTGCTTTTGGGACCGCCATACTTCAGTACGGCCCGCCTCCCAAAAACAAAACAAAACAAACAAACAAACAAACAAAAAACAAAAAACTAACAAACAAAACAAAAAACATTCGCGATAGTTACCTTTCGACCCAAGTTGTACATTTTCCAAACGCAGTCCTGTCCGTGTTTGCCATCTCGTTACATGGATGATACGAAGGAGTACACGTTACACCCTTCTGCGTCCCTTCCGCGTTTGCTTTTGATATCCCGTAAAAGGTTCTTGGGTGCCTTCCATAACAGTTCTAAATTAATCCAGGCAAGACAACGCGAAAATTAATTATCTTACTTACCAAGCATACAATACTTGATAAAAGAGAAAGGGGAAGAACCAAACAGATAACACAGAACTCAAGATACAAAACAAAAAACAATACCAAATTATTCAAAAAATACTACTTGAAACGTGTTAAAACAGCTAAAAGTGGCTGCGAAAATTATAATAATCACGGTCATCTACTACAGCATATTCAACCTATAACTTTCAGCGTTTCTAGCTGTATATGGGCCTACACTGTGTCCGCTCTTGAGATAAGGATAAACAAGCTTTTGTCTTTGTATTAGCAGTTGATTCATAAACTCGGCCTTTGGTTTTCATCAAATTAAAGAAAAAAGTCTTTCCGTCAAAAAGATTAAGTAAATACACCAAACAATTAGAAAACTAAAGAAACAAACAAAGTTAAAACAAACACAAGCAACAACGTTTATAATGGTGATTGGCACAATTCACGTTAAACGCAGTCAGCGGAAGAATAATCGATGTGTGAATGATGAGAACAACAACTTGTTTTTAATTTTAGTTGCAAAAAATTTTAAAACATAACTTTAGCTCACAAGTTTTTGCTTTTTAATGCAATATGTCTTTTAGATAATATTTGCGGAAAAGGAGAACAAACCCTATCTTACATTACATGGCCTGATTGGTTAAATGACACATAGACCGAACATGGATGTGAACTTTCTTCGATGCTTACTTTCGGTTGTGCATGCTCGCCCATTTCTGGCGGATGTTTGCTTTCCGCTCTTGAATTTGATGCAGACCGAATTCCGAATATCTTCAGCCACCATCGGGCTGTCCACACGCTAGTTCTCGGACTTCAGGTTGCCTATGGGAATGGGATTTCACTCGCATGTAGGTATTCGTCATGGCCCTGGGAACGAGACAAGCAGAATAGTTTAGTACGATGATGATGATACTGATTATGATGATTTGATGATGATGATTTGCATGATGATGATGATGATGATGATTTGATGTTTGATAATAATAATATAATAATTGAATAAATAATAATATAATAATAATTAGAAGAAGTAAGAAGAAGAAGAAAGGTAAAACAATTCATTCACACCTATTGCGTTGAAAGAATGATATAATGAATCATGTGACTCAACGCAAAGTCCACCTTAGAATAATATTTTGTCAAATAAAGCAGTTAATATTCCAATACCTGAGCACGCCTCAAACTGTGAAATCCGGAGCCTGTTGCCATAAAATTTTCATCATGAGATTTTCCGTGGCAAATTTATTGCAAAACTGTGATTAGCGTATTATACCCTTGATTTTTACCCCTGGAATGAACAAACTCCAATTATAAAATGTGTTTTTTTTTTTCTAATGCAAAGCTTTATACATGTAGAACAGACCCTTTCTTGGTATTGCGTAAATCCGTGAGATCATCATATTCATCAAGGGGGGGCGGGGGTGGTTTATTCATTTTATGATTAAACATCTCAGATTTTTTCGCATTTGGTAACTTTCACACTACCACGAAACTCACCTTCATATATGTTCCCTATTAACGAAGCGAATGAAATACCGTTCCAATTTAACTTTTCCGTCGATTTCGGAGGAGAATGGTCCTGACAAAGAAAAAAGTTGAGCATGCCACCATATTTATTATAAAGTTATTGTTAGAATGGAGACATATTAAAATTGATATTTTGAGATTCATTCGCTTACTTTGTTTCTTATTGTTGTTTACGCGCTTTTGCCCACTTCGAAGGGATAAATGAGCAAGAAACAGATATTATTGCAAGGCGGAGCACGAACGAGAGGGTCCAGAGATGGTGCGGCTTCACCAAAAAATTTTCAAATTACAGAAAATATGTAGCGGTCTCTTGGACATTTCATCCCTTGTTAGTTTTCGACATCCCTAAGATAGTTGAAACCAAAACGTTTAAGACAGTATTATTTGTTTTAAAAACATTGTTGGCTCAAAGAAAACAAAACCAAACAAAACAAACTTTACGCTCAATTACAATTTTTTACTTTTTAAGCAATTTACTTACAATTAGATAGCTCAATTTTTGTCATTATTTCTAAGTTTTGAGGCAAGTTTGCAAGCAGGCTGCATTTCAACTTTTTCTAGCGGTTCTTTTAAAGCGGGTAATTAAGGCGTCCTGTTCTCGCCTATCGAAAATTACGTCTATATTCCAGC
The DNA here is from genome assembly GCA_001188425.1 of Eucidaris tribuloides. Lineage (NCBI taxonomy): Eukaryota > Metazoa > Echinodermata > Echinoidea > Cidaroida > Cidaridae > Eucidaris > Eucidaris tribuloides. The sequence goes on along the minus strand of JZLH01S0634695.1, from coordinate 30,616 downwards.
AGTTAGAGGTGCGCCGCTTGATCTGAGAGAACTTGGGTCCACAAATCTTTTCCGTTTTTGTTTACATTTAAACATGTGGCGAGAATTAGAAAATCCCGTAAAAAATGGAAAATTTGTGGCGTGTTACCCTAACACGGAAGTTGATTGCTACTTGTAAAGGTCACATGGAATTCATAATGGCCTAAATTTGTGACACCCTGACCGTTATTTTAGGTAAAAATTCCATGAATTTTACGATATCACTGTGTATTATCTATTTTGGAAGCTAGAATAAAGTTGGTCACACAAGTCGAACACTCGTGCATTTCTGAGGCCATTACGCTCCCTGAACGATATCGCCCCTCTATTGCCGATACGCCCTTATATGACGATACTGGAGAAATGATTGTGTCAGTTAGGAAAGTTACACGTAACCAATTTATATCGATTCCACAAAAACGGCGCGCCCTAAATTGGAAGTACCCTACCGAATTAAGCATTATATTGTTGTCCATTCTACTCGCTTAAATAACCTTTTAACCGTTAAGATAATTATTTCGTTTACAACCTTGATCAAGCATTTATTCATGCAATCGAGAAAACAATACATCTTGCGTTAAAGGAGAATACAATACACAATATTAATATACTTACAATATAGTATTACGAAATAGTAAATAGAATATGTTGACAGTATTTGGCGTGTAAGTTTGCATTACATTGGTAACGAGACAATTAGGACAATTACATATCCACTATAATTAAATTATTAATTACTAAGTAAAACGCTATAAGGAATGCCAAAGACTGCAGCTATAAGGCAGGAGCTAAGTGGACAACAGCCTTCAAGTATACGAAATGGATAATACCCCAATATTTCGGGAAACAAGGCTTTACACAAAGAACCATGTCATAATTTGTAACCCACTGTCTGAAATACAGGCGTTTAAATAAAACGTTTAAGAACGTTCGAGATTTTCTGGGTACTAAGCTACATCTGCTCATGGTGTGATTTCGTTGAAACAACAAAACGTGACATACCTGTAGACTGCCCTTTAGATACCGTTTATTCGTAATAATACATATGTTTAGAATATTCTACGCATGCGCCGATTAAATGATTCAAGGTGTGGGATGTTCTCAGGTCCCGCATCTGAAAAAAAAATTATAATACAAATAATGTTGTTAAGTCGTTATTTATCGACAGGACAACTGATAGCATGTGGGAATAGGCAAGCTCCAGATTTTTGTAAACTGAAAATAGTGTTATACGCATGGGCTTTTAAAAGCGCTATATTACACTGATGTTTCCCGGCGGCCACGGCGCAACCCACGTTTTCAGGCCACCGTGCGACAAAACGGGATAGACGTGAAACCACGCAGTTTAGAACGGGCTGGGGCAACGTGGCAGTCCGTGATTGCCGTAGATGCCGGGCCAGATTTTTTTAACGTTCAAAAAATTTGCACTCGGTAGTCAACGGTGTTCGATGAGAAACCTGGTAGCCGTAGTGAAACGAGGTAAAGCAATAGATAATACGTAATAGCCGCTAACAATGCTTTAGAGGCGGTCCGTTTTCAGCCGCCGACTGGAACATTTGTTATTTCCAGGCATTTTCACGATGCCTTTTCAAGTTTTTCACGTTCTTGCTGCGTATTGTCACGGTTCTGCTTCTACTTTAATGGTCTAGCCATTTGTTCGCGTTCAGTCTACGGTATACCACCAGGCAATTGACGGTTTTGATGTGGCCCCTGAAAGATACGGCGCGTTGCGATGTAATGACGGGTCTGATACGCGAATGCGCGGTCCTGGGAGTAGTATAAAAGCTTGGCGGCCCTGCTCGGAGGTGGAGACTACACGGATCATCCCTGAAAGCTCGAACACACCTCTAACAGTTTAGGCAGGCGAGGAGTGCCAATTTTCCATTATGTGCAGAGTAGGCCCCTGAAGAATGGGACATATCAGGGAATAAAAAAAATGGTTACTTAAAATTTTTTTCAGGAGTTCTGTTGCCGTTATATGGTTGATCACATTAAACCGAAAAATAACAGTTCTTTCTCATTCACTTTATTTCATCTATTTACGTTTTATTAATCAAGAGTTTATTGAAAACCTTTTTTTTTTTTCAGTAGGTCAAAAATCGACCTGTTTGTGCCCACTTTTTGCAAATAATGATCAAAATCAGCATTTGACCTTGAAACAGAATGTGTTAATTGCGTAATAAAAATAATAATCAAAACAATATTTAGGCCTTAGACTAACAGAGTGCCCAAGCTTCTGTAAAAGTTAAGAAAAAATGAAAATGTAGAAGTGAACTCACAATAAGACATTCACTCTCGATTAAAACAAATAATTGTAGTTCTCTAATGTTGAAAGGCCATCAAACAACTAAAGGCCAGGCCATCAACTTTATGTACGGCCACGTAGCCATTGAACATGAACATTAACCTGTGTTCATGTTAGAAACACGTGCCATGTATATAAATTCTTTGTGTCCTTTGTTATCGCAAGATTTTCCTTTTTTCAATGTAACATTATAATATGAACAGGGTTTTAAACTTTTCTTAAATCGCTTGAAATAGTGTTTGTGATCGATCATTAAACCAATTTTCATGATTGCACGCTATTCATGGTTTCATATTTCAAAATTTACATACGCGTTACAAGTGCGTACAATTTTCGCATTTTGCCCTTTTATTGGTGCATCGACAAAATTTCATCATAGAGAGATCGCGCAGGTTAGAACAAACACCACAAAGAAAATGAAATAAATATTTATTGAAATACAATAATGGTCGCTTTCAGCTTTTTGTCGCAAAAGTATCACAAACATTAACAAGGTTGATATTGATATCATTTATCAAACTCTCATTATATTCATTCACTTGCTACCGATTTCTTTAATACCGACCGGCTCGTTGCATATTAGCTCTGGGAAGCCTCTTCTTTACTCCAGTGCCTGCATGGGGCACCAAACGTGCTCCAAGGCGTGAGCCTAGCCCGTCACGTTCATCGCTGATAAAAGCGTTGGGAGAGGGGTACGTTTAAAAACAGTGGTTGTCAGATTCCTTTGATCCAGAACGTGGAACGTAAGTGGACTCCCAACAGAAGGTGACGGATGGGAACCGGGGAACGTACCTGGTGCGCCTCACACCTGCTCGGTATTGGCGATCGCCGGGGATCCCATCACTAGGGTATCCGTACCGTATGCGAGCCTTTGAGCTGGAGCACCTCCCTCCGGCGATCTCCGGTCAGGACGATTATTTCTCTCACAAGGTCACGCCCGTTCACGCGGATACCCGCTTTTGATAGATCGTTAAGAAACTTAGCAGACGCTAAATAAAACTGAATTACGGAGCATACAAGCTTAGAAAATGGCCAAAATCCCACGGTTAACTACGTTTTCTGAGCCGAAACGGTGCGCTGGTCAGCCGTGGCCCATCCGGGAAGCATTAGTACAGCCGGCCATTCTTGGTTTGTGTAAACGAGCCTTAAGAATAGATCGCAAGCTTAAGTTAGCTTACAGATTACTAAAGAATATATTTAGATTTTATGCGTATGTTTTCCTCTCTCATCAAGGCAGATTGATTCCTGTTGTCATTCTATCAATTCCAGCAAGTGAATT
>JZLH01S0634695.1:13972-26421 GCA_001188425.1 Eucidaris tribuloides | reverse complement strand
TGACCATTTTTTTTTACCTGAATGGAGTCCAATTCGAAGTTTCAGCTTGTCGTCCGGTCGGTGTCTGAGTCGGAACTTCTTCACCGCGTCGAGCAGGTGCAGCCGCCGTGACGCGATCTCAGCTGCTGTGCGTGTTGTTGCCGTTCGGAGGGAAGCCCCGAAACCAACATGTAGGCATCTCTATTCGTCTCACCTTTGTAGACTCGTAGTAGCTGATGATCTCGTCAAAGGACGTGTACAGATCGTTAGGCATATCGACGACCTGCCGAAGAACAATTAAAGGCCATTGTCATGACAAAATGGAATTATGCCTCTTTTGACTAAATAATAAAAAGGTGTGCATTAATGGTACCTATGATGCCAACGGAAACAGCCACGGTGGTGTGGAAAAATACAGCATTTGTTTTCTTCCTGCAATAAAAACTATGGCTCTGCAACAGTCCATTGTTTCTGAATATGTGCGTCTGTATTCCAGAAATACTTCTCCAGTTCTCTCGTCTCTGCGATTGAGATGACCCTTGACAGTGGGCCTTTAAAACAAATTCAATTACAGTTTCAACTCTGTTTATCGGCCACGTGCTTGCAATGCATCGTTTACCATCGCCAAGGGCTTTAACCATCATAACCTCGCCAAATCTCCTGTAGAGAAGGGTTTGTTTTGGATTTCATATTAAGCTAAGTAAATAGCATGATTGGAGGTAGTCCTCAACTTGGGGTATAATCTATTCTAGAGTCAAGTGAACTATGCAAGGATTCTTCTGTGAAAATGTTGTGGTCAAATGTTGACTAATTTAAAAGAACAACCATCAGTATCCGTTGTGACAGGCAAATATGTTTGCTGCAGCTTTTCTGTGGGATTAGTTTCTATCGGCGGCACGAGAATAATTCAACACTGGTATGTTAATGCAGGATTCTTCAAAAGTAAACTAATTTAAGACAAATCCTTCCAGCCAAGACTTACACTCAGGTAGTGTAGGGCTACACATAGGTATATGTTCGAACTCATTTCCTTCTTGAGGCATTTTTAAGAGTTCCCAATCATGTCATTCGCCCTGAAGGTTCATCGCAGCTGTATATGTGTGTTTTATTGTGCGGGAACCTGGGCAGAACAGTTTTGTAACTGAAAGGCTACCCTGTTTGAAATAAATGACTAAATAAATAAATGACTAAATAAATAAATAAATAAATAAATAAATAAATAAATAAATAAATAAATAAATAAATAAATAATAAATAAATAAATGGATAAATGAATGAATGAATAAATAAATAAATAAATATATAAATAATAAATAAATAACTATAACTAAATAAATAAAATAAATAAATAAATTGAAATGAGATCATAATTACCCGAATGGAGTACTCTCAGATGATAAACTGGTAAATCCAACTATATCACTGAAGAATATCGTAACGCAGTCGAAGGATTCGGAACGGTACCACTTGCATTCCCCGTTTCAAACTGGTTGGCGACAGGTCTGTTCAATTGGATAAATTACATGATTTTCAGTTATGTAATCAATCATAGTTTCATTCAATGAGCAGATATTTGAAATAGTATGGTAATTACAGCATGGAGATAAAGTATAATTCAAATACTACACATAACAATAGTGATGTAATGATTACACCGTTTCTGAATATCTACTATCTATCTATCTATTATCTATCTATCTATCTATCTATCTATCTATTCTACCTTTCTGTCTGTATTGGTTTCAAAAACTCGAATATGCATAGATAATATATCAGATATATCTTGTCAATCTATCTCCCTCTATACACCTAAAAGAAGTAAAGCAAGTAAAGAAGCAATGGATAGCACTGAAAAAGGTTGATGTCTTACATCTAATGATTGAATATATAGAATGTGGCCAAAATAAATCCTGCCAAGCAACCACAACTAAGAATATAACAAGGTGGCTTTACTTAGGCAGCATCTGGTGAAGGAGGTTATCCGTCTTTCTTCTTCTCTTCGATGAGTTGATGCGTTCTGTCTTCGACGATGTCCTCCAGGTTATTAGCGTACTTCTCCATGATTGCAATCATATTATCCAATATGTTCGGTTTCCTGATACACATCAAGGAAGTATAATAGAGACGATAGAACAGCGGCGTAAAGTTGGTATTTAACACGAAAATTGTATTTACGTCGCCCCGGCTGGCAGAAGGGCGTTAACAGTAAATTGCCTCTAATTTGAAACCCATAGGCTTATTCCATATTTCGCCTTACGTACTGACAGAAGGATCTAAAAGATTACAATACTTTGATTTCATGTGAAATAAGCAATGGTTGTCACGTTACAAGCAATTTACTGTTAACGCCCTTCTGCTTAGAGCATTTGCTAACGACCTTTCTGCCAAGCCGACTGTTTAACGCCCTTCTTGTTTAGAGCATTTGCTAACGCCGACTGCCACCCGGAGATGCCACAGGAGCATTCCAAATTTCCTGAAATCACGTGTGACAGCGCGGAGCTACTGATCCTGAAGGAAAAACAAAAACAAAAACAAAGTCACCCAAGCTAACTGCTCCCGAACAGCCCCCAAATTTTGTCACAATACCTTTACAACCAAAACAAATTGCCTGAAAATGAAAAAAATTCTTAAGTTTACACCAAAAGTTGTCCTCTTTTTAAGACAAAAATCCGGATATTTTCGGAATACTGGAAAAGCTTCATCTTCGTCGGGAAAACAATCCGGAATTTCCGCGAAATGTGGAAATCTTGATCCACGAAAACAAAGTATTTGAAAGTTATGCTGTCAGTGTCACTGTCAAGATATTCCATGACTAAATCATCGCCTTGATAATACACGTCATCCTGATGGTTTTATTCTCACATTAAAGTCTACACAGAAAACGTGTTAAAGACACTCTTATAACACTGAAGTCACCAATGTAGATTGATATCTTGCATGTATAAAAATATTTGAATGAACAAATAAAAACCCTTAAACACAAAATTTAGACAGTTATGTTTGTCACTTGAAAAAACACATACAGATAAAAATTGACACATGAATTAATTGTCAGCTGATAAAAATTCTATTTTCAACACAGCAATCTATGGAGAGAAACTGAAATGGTTACTGAATGATTTTCACTTTTTAAAAGCACAGAATGATCGTTTGAACTGCATTTTTTCAGGACTTTTATTTTTAGATCTTATCAGAGACACTAGTAAGCGCTGGGAATTATGTACTTTCAGACTTTTTTGAAATAAAAACATTGTTATACACCTGCCTTTTAGTAAAGGTAGTCACTCAAGAGTTTCGTGAGAAAATCCACAAGAACGAGGGTCGATAGACCCCATTTTACAGCGGTAAAATGGACGAAATATCTGATGTAGACAAAAATCACCGAATCTAGACTTGAATAACCATAGCGGTGTCTGTAACAAGTCCACTGTAGTTAGATTACATAGTTCTCCCTCTCTTCCCTAATTCTACATCAATTTATAAAAATTAAAACAACTTTAAACAGACTTTTAGACGTACAAACACGTATCGGTCACTGCAATCGGGTTCTACGTCGGACCATTTTTAATGAAATTTCACAAAGACACGTTTAGCATTTAGAGACATGCGCCTCATTTTTTCATCGAAAATTGGAAATATTTGATAAATATTGCAAACACCCATCACAAAATAAAATTGAAATACGATTATTAAAACAAAAACAAAACAAAAATACTTACATTCCTTTCTCGCAGTGAATTTTTCAGTTTGGTTCTGAGTTTTAAAGTCTGGCTCTCATCTGGGTTCTCAGACCAGCATTCCTGCATCGTCGTTAACATGCTTCTCAGCGCAGTCCTCGATCCTCCATCACGTTGGACGGAAAAGGCTTGCTAGCATCCTTCGGGTGTTTTGATCTTTTCGACGATTTCTGAAAGGCAATGATAAAATGAAGTAATCATCATAATAAACAACACAAACAGCCAAATAAAAATGAAGGATGAAGATTGATGATAATATTTAATAAAATGATGATTGATGATAATTATTATTCATTCTTACTATTATTATCATGATTTATATATTATTGTGAAGCCTGCCTGGGTAGGACGCGTTCCATATATCCTTGATATTCTTGGTAAGAGGGAGACCAAAAGGCTCCACTGTCATGGTTTGCTTTTGGGACCGCCATACTTCAGTACGGCCCGCCCCCAAAAACAAACAAAACAAACAAACAAACAAACAAAAAACAAAAAACTAACAAACAAAACAAAACATTCGATAGTTACCTTTCGACCAAGTGTACATTTTCCAAACGGTCCTGCCGTGTTTGCCATCTCGTACAGGATGATACCGAAGGAGTACACGTCACCCTTCTGCGTCCCTTCCGGTTTGCTTTTGATATCCCGTAAAAGTTCGGGTGCCTTCCATAACAGTTCTAAATAATCAGGCAAGACAACCGAAAATTAATTATCTTACTTACCAAGCAATAACAATACTTGATAAAAGAGAAAGGGGAAGAACAAAAGATAACACAGAAACTAAGATACAAAACAAAAAACAATACCAAATTATTCAAAAATACTTATGAAACGTGTTAAAACAGCTAAAAGTGTGCGAAACATTATAATAATCACGTCATCTACTACAGCATATTCAACCTTAACTTTCACGTTTCTAGTGTATATGGCCTACACTGTGTGCTCTTGAATAAAGGATAAACAAGCTTTTGTCTTTGTATTAGCAGTGATTCATAACTCGGCCTTGGTTTTATCAAATTAAAGAAAAAAGTCTTCCGTCAAAAAGATTAAGTAACATACCACCAAACAAAGAAAACAAAGAAACAAACAAACAAGTAAACAAACACAAGCAACAAACGTTTATAATGGTGATTGGCACAATTCACGTAAACGAGTCAGCGGAAGAATAATCGATGTGTGAATGATGAGAACAACAACTTGTTTTTAATTAGTTGCAAAAAATTAAAACATAACTTTAGTCACAAGTTTTTGTTTTTAATGAATATGTCTTTTAGATAATATTTCGGAACAAGGAAACACAACCCTATCTTACATACATGCCTGATTGGTTAAATGACACATAGACCGAACATGGATGCTGAATTTCTTCGATGCTTACTTTCGGTTGTGCATGCTCGCCCATTTCTGGCGGTTGCTTCCGCTCTTGAATCTTGATGCAGACCGAATCCGATATCTTCAGCCACCATCGGCTGTCCACACGCAGTTACTCGACTTCAGGTTGCCATGGTGAATGGATTTCACTCGCATGTAGGTACGTCATGCCCTGGGAACAGACAACAGAATAGTTTAGTACGATGATGATGATACCTGAATTGATGATGATTAATCATAGAAAGAGAAGAAGATGAGAATTTGAAGAATGAATGAATGATGAGCAGAATGAAATGATTGAAAGTAATAATATAAAGATGAAAAAGAAAATGAAAGAAGAGAGGTTAGAAGGCAAGTAAGAGCAGAAAGACAACGAAAAAAGCCGCTAAACAATTCATTCACACCTATTGCGTTGAAAGAATGATATAATGAATCATGTGACTCAACGCAAAGTCCACCTTAGAATAATATTTTGTCAAATAAAGCAGTTAATATTCCAATACCTGAGCACGCCTCAAACTGTGAAATCCGGAGCCTGTTGCCATAAAATTTTCATCATGAGATTTTCCGTGGCAAATTTATTGCAAAACTGTGATTAGCGTATTATACCCTTGATTTTTACCCCTGGAATGAACAAACTCCAATTATAAAATGTGTTTTTTTTTTTCTAATGCAAAGCTTTATACATGTAGAACAGACCCTTTCTTGGTATTGCGTAAATCCGTGAGATCATCATATTCATCAAGGGGGGGCGGGGGTGGTTTATTCATTTTATGATTAAACATCTCAGATTTTTTCGCATTTGGTAACTTTCACACTACCACGAAACTCACCTTCATATATGTTCCCTATTAACGAAGCGAATGAAATACCGTTCCAATTTAACTTTTCCGTCGATTTCGGAGGAGAATGGTCCTGACAAAGAAAAAAGTTGAGCATGCCACCATATTTATTATAAAGTTATTGTTAGAATGGAGACATATTAAAATTGATATTTTGAGATTCATTCGCTTACTTTGTTTCTTATTGTTGTTTACGCGCTTTTGCCCACTTCGAAGGGATAAATGAGCAAGAAACAGATATTATTGCAAGGCGGAGCACGAACGAGAGGGTCCAGAGATGGTGCGGCTTCACCAAAAAATTTTCAAATTACAGAAAATATGTAGCGGTCTCTTGGACATTTCATCCCTTGTTAGTTTTCGACATCCCTAAGATAGTTGAAACCAAAACGTTTAAGACAGTATTATTTGTTTTAAAAACATTGTTGGCTCAAAGAAAACAAAACCAAACAAAACAAACTTTACGCTCAATTACAATTTTTTACTTTTTAAGCAATTTACTTACAATTAGATAGCTCAATTTTTGTCATTATTTCTAAGTTTTGAGGCAAGTTTGCAAGCAGGCTGCATTTCAACTTTTTCTAGCGGTTCTTTTAAAGCGGGTAATTAAGGCGTCCTGTTCTCGCCTATCGAAAATTACGTCTATATTCCAGCAGTTAGAGGTGCGCCGCTTGATCTGAGAGAACTTGGGTCCACAAATCTTTTCCGTTTTTGTTTACATTTAAACATGTGGCGAGAATTAGAAAATCCCGTAAAAAATGGAAAATTTGTGGCGTGTTACCCTAACACGGAAGTTGATTGCTACTTGTAAAGGTCACATGGAATTCATAATGGCCTAAATTTGTGACACCCTGACCGTTATTTTAGGTAAAAATTCCATGAATTTTACGATATCACTGTGTATTATCTATTTTGGAAGCTAGAATAAAGTTGGTCACACAAGTCGAACACTCGTGCATTTCTGAGGCCATTACGCTCCCTGAACGATATCGCCCCTCTATTGCCGATACGCCCTTATATGACGATACTGGAGAAATGATTGTGTCAGTTAGGAAAGTTACACGTAACCAATTTATATCGATTCCACAAAAACGGCGCGCCCTAAATTGGAAGTACCCTACCGAATTAAGCATTATATTGTTGTCCATTCTACTCGCTTAAATAACCTTTTAACCGTTAAGATAATTATTTCGTTTACAACCTTGATCAAGCATTTATTCATGCAATCGAGAAAACAATACATCTTGCGTTAAAGGAGAATACAATACACAATATTAATATACTTACAATATAGTATTACGAAATAGTAAATAGAATATGTTGACAGTATTTGGCGTGTAAGTTTGCATTACATTGGTAACGAGACAATTAGGACAATTACATATCCACTATAATTAAATTATTAATTACTAAGTAAAACGCTATAAGGAATGCCAAAGACTGCAGCTATAAGGCAGGAGCTAAGTGGACAACAGCCTTCAAGTATACGAAATGGATAATACCCCAATATTTCGGGAAACAAGGCTTTACACAAAGAACCATGTCATAATTTGTAACCCACTGTCTGAAATACAGGCGTTTAAATAAAACGTTTAAGAACGTTCGAGATTTTCTGGGTACTAAGCTACATCTGCTCATGGTGTGATTTCGTTGAAACAACAAAACGTGACATACCTGTAGACTGCCCTTTAGATACCGTTTATTCGTAATAATACATATGTTTAGAATATTCTACGCATGCGCCGATTAAATGATTCAAGGTGTGGGATGTTCTCAGGTCCCGCATCTGAAAAAAAAATTATAATACAAATAATGTTGTTAAGTCGTTATTTATCGACAGGACAACTGATAGCATGTGGGAATAGGCAAGCTCCAGATTTTTGTAAACTGAAAATAGTGTTATACGCATGGGCTTTTAAAAGCGCTATATTACACTGATGTTTCCCGGCGGCCACGGCGCAACCCACGTTTTCAGGCCACCGTGCGACAAAACGGGATAGACGTGAAACCACGCAGTTTAGAACGGGCTGGGGCAACGTGGCAGTCCGTGATTGCCGTAGATGCCGGGCCAGATTTTTTTAACGTTCAAAAAATTTGCACTCGGTAGTCAACGGTGTTCGATGAGAAACCTGGTAGCCGTAGTGAAACGAGGTAAAGCAATAGATAATACGTAATAGCCGCTAACAATGCTTTAGAGGCGGTCCGTTTTCAGCCGCCGACTGGAACATTTGTTATTTCCAGGCATTTTCACGATGCCTTTTCAAGTTTTTCACGTTCTTGCTGCGTATTGTCACGGTTCTGCTTCTACTTTAATGGTCTAGCCATTTGTTCGCGTTCAGTCTACGGTATACCACCAGGCAATTGACGGTTTTGATGTGGCCCCTGAAAGATACGGCGCGTTGCGATGTAATGACGGGTCTGATACGCGAATGCGCGGTCCTGGGAGTAGTATAAAAGCTTGGCGGCCCTGCTCGGAGGTGGAGACTACACGGATCATCCCTGAAAGCTCGAACACACCTCTAACAGTTTAGGCAGGCGAGGAGTGCCAATTTTCCATTATGTGCAGAGTAGGCCCCTGAAGAATGGGACATATCAGGGAATAAAAAAAATGGTTACTTAAAATTTTTTTCAGGAGTTCTGTTGCCGTTATATGGTTGATCACATTAAACCGAAAAATAACAGTTCTTTCTCATTCACTTTATTTCATCTATTTACGTTTTATTAATCAAGAGTTTATTGAAAACCTTTTTTTTTTTTCAGTAGGTCAAAAATCGACCTGTTTGTGCCCACTTTTTGCAAATAATGATCAAAATCAGCATTTGACCTTGAAACAGAATGTGTTAATTGCGTAATAAAAATAATAATCAAAACAATATTTAGGCCTTAGACTAACAGAGTGCCCAAGCTTCTGTAAAAGTTAAGAAAAAATGAAAATGTAGAAGTGAACTCACAATAAGACATTCACTCTCGATTAAAACAAATAATTGTAGTTCTCTAATGTTGAAAGGCCATCAAACAACTAAAGGCCAGGCCATCAACTTTATGTACGGCCACGTAGCCATTGAACATGAACATTAACCTGTGTTCATGTTAGAAACACGTGCCATGTATATAAATTCTTTGTGTCCTTTGTTATCGCAAGATTTTCCTTTTTTCAATGTAACATTATAATATGAACAGGGTTTTAAACTTTTCTTAAATCGCTTGAAATAGTGTTTGTGATCGATCATTAAACCAATTTTCATGATTGCACGCTATTCATGGTTTCATATTTCAAAATTTACATACGCGTTACAAGTGCGTACAATTTTCGCATTTTGCCCTTTTATTGGTGCATCGACAAAATTTCATCATAGAGAGATCGCGCAGGTTAGAACAAACACCACAAAGAAAATGAAATAAATATTTATTGAAATACAATAATGGTCGCTTTCAGCTTTTTGTCGCAAAAGTATCACAAACATTAACAAGGTTGATATTGATATCATTTATCAAACTCTCATTATATTCATTCACTTGCTACCGATTTCTTTAATACCGACCGGCTCGTTGCATATTAGCTCTGGGAAGCCTCTTCTTTACTCCAGTGCCTGCATGGGGCACCAAACGTGCTCCAAGGCGTGAGCCTAGCCCGTCACGTTCATCGCTGATAAAAGCGTTGGGAGAGGGGTACGTTTAAAAACAGTGGTTGTCAGATTCCTTTGATCCAGAACGTGGAACGTAAGTGGACTCCCAACAGAAGGTGACGGATGGGAACCGGGGAACGTACCTGGTGCGCCTCACACCTGCTCGGTATTGGCGATCGCCGGGGATCCCATCACTAGGGTATCCGTACCGTATGCGAGCCTTTGAGCTGGAGCACCTCCCTCCGGCGATCTCCGGTCAGGACGATTATTTCTCTCACAAGGTCACGCCCGTTCACGCGGATACCCGCTTTTGATAGATCGTTAAGAAACTTAGCAGACGCTAAATAAAACTGAATTACGGAGCATACAAGCTTAGAAAATGGCCAAAATCCCACGGTTAACTACGTTTTCTGAGCCGAAACGGTGCGCTGGTCAGCCGTGGCCCATCCGGGAAGCATTAGTACAGCCGGCCATTCTTGGTTTGTGTAAACGAGCCTTAAGAATAGATCGCAAGCTTAAGTTAGCTTACAGATTACTAAAGAATATATTTAGATTTTATGCGTATGTTTTCCTCTCTCATCAAGGCAGATTGATTCCTGTTGTCATTCTATCAATTCCAGCAAGTGAATTTTGGATATCTTATCAGGCAAGTCCTTTCATGAAACGTCCCCAGGACACAGTGATTACCAGAATGATTATTGTTTGAGGTTTCTGCTGTGAAAGTGTAGTCTAACTTCATAAATGCTTGCCCTTTTTAATTACACCATTCACAATCCCAAAATCATGGCAAAGCGAATTACAAGCGTTTTGAATTATCTAGTCTCAATTTGCAGTCTAAGTTTCTAGACTTAGAATATGGGTAAAAGAGACCAATCTAAATCTTGGGCTAAGTAGGAATCTGGCAGCAAAGTGACAGGAGCCTCTGTCGAGGCTTTAATCAGACGGATTGCTTTGGGTTGGCAAGGAAATGACAATTAGACCTCTCTCTCTCTAAGTGCCATATCCGGAGACGTAGGCGATCATGGCGTGCCACAAATCTCTGTTCCTAGCTGTTTGTATCAGCTCCACCTCCCGCTTACCCGCACCTCTTTCTGTAGACCAATTAGACAATTAGACCAAATAACTAAAAATGACCATTTTTTTTTTTACCTGAATGGAGTCCAATTCGAAGTTTCAGCTTGTCGTCCGGTCGGTGTCTGAGTCGGAACTTCTTCACCGCGTCGAGCAGGTGCAGCGCCGTGGACGCGATCTCAGCTGCGTGCTTGTTGCCGTTCCGGAGGGGAAGCCCCGAAACCAACATGTAGGCATCTCCTATCGTCTCCACCTTGTAGACATCGTAGTAGCTGATGATCTCGTCAAAGAGCGTGTACAGATCGTTCAGCATATCGACGACCTGCCGAAGAACAATTAAAGGCCCATTGTCATGACAAAATGGAATTATGCCCTCTTTTGACTAAAATAATAAAAAGGGTGCATTAATGGTACCTATGATGCAACGGAAACAGTCACGGTGGTGTGGAAAAATACAGCATTTGTTTTCTTCCTGCAATAATAAACTATGGCTCTGCAACAGTCTATGTTTCTGAATATGTGCGTCTGTATTCCAGAAATACTTCTCCAGTTCTCATCGTCTCTGCGATTGAGATGACCCTTGACAGTGGGCCTTTAAAACAATTCAATTACAGTTCAACCTCTGTTATCCGGCCACGTTGCTTGCAATGCATCGTTTACCTATCGCCAAGGGCTTGAACTCATCATAACCTCGCCAAATCTCCTGTAGACGAAGGGTTTGTTTTGGATTTCATATTAAGCTAAGTAAATAGCATGATTGGAGGTAGTCCTCAACTTGGGGTATATCTATTCTAGAGTCAAGTGAACTATGCAAGGATTCTTCTGTGAAAATGTTGTGGTCAAATGTTGACTAAATTTAAAAGAACAACCATCAGTATCCGTTGTGACAGGCAAATATGTTGTGCAGCTTTCTGTGGGATTAGTTTCTATCGGGGCACGAGAATAATTCAACACTGGTATGTTAATGCAGGATTCTTCAAAAGTAAACTAATTTAAGACAAATCCTTCCAGCCAAGACTTACACTCCAGGTAGTGTAGGGCTACACATAGGTATATGTTCGAACTCATTTCCTTCTTGAGGCATTTTTAAGAGTTCCCAATCATGTCATTCGCCTGAAGGTTCATCGCAGCTGTATATGTGTGTTTTGATTGTGCAGGGAACCTTGGCAGAACAGTTTTAGTAACTGAAAGGGCTACCCTGTTGAAATAAATGACTAAATAAATAAATGACTAAATAAATAAATAAATAAATAAATAAATAAATAAATAAATAAATAAATAAATAAATAATAACTAAATAAATGGATAAATGAATGAATGAATAAATAAATAAATAAATATATAAATTAATAAATAAATAACTATAACTAAATAAATAAAAAATAAATAAATAAATTGAAATGAGATCATAATTACCTCGAATGGCGTACTCTCAGATGATAAACTGGTAAATCCAACTATATCACTGAAGAATATCGTAACGCAGTCGAAGGATTCGGGTACCACTTGCATCCCCCGTTTCAACTGGTTGGCGACAGGTCTGTTCAATTGGATAAATTACATGATTTTCAGTTATGTAATCAATCATAGTTTCATTCAATGAGCAGATATTTGAAATAGTATGGTAATTACAGCATGGAGATAAAGTATAATTCAAATACTACACACTAACAATAGTGATGTAATGATTACACCGTTTCTTGATACCATATATCTATCTATCTATCTATCTATCTATCTATCTACCTTTCTGTCTGTATTGGTTTCAAAAACTCGAATGCATAGATTATATACAGTATATGAATATATCTGTCAATCTATCTCCC
>JZLH01S0634689.1:3628-15319 GCA_001188425.1 Eucidaris tribuloides | reverse complement strand
TTTTTTGAGACACGTGACAATTTCCAAGATTTTTTCAGCACTTTTACTCAACTGGAATACAATTTCGCCAACTTCGTTTTGCTAAAATGCAGAGCTTCTAAAACAATTTTGAAGTTTTTTAACATACAGAATTTTCTGTCATCTTGCACATAAGGGCAATCATTATGCGTAAACACTGTATACTTCGCACATGACCTATTTTGCACTAGTGATTTTTTTTTAACAATCAAAAGGATCCCATTAACATCAAATGGTTTGCTACATTTTCTTATGTCAGTACTGGACTTCACAATTAGAACTTGTTCTGCATTCAGTGGGCACAAGAACCACCAACGATTTTTATTCGTTTTTTGTCGGCCCAGGCAAGTGGAACACGTCACGGTTCACACACATCCGCACTGCTAACCTTGTCTCTCATTTTCAATGGCAGTTTTCATCAAATCCTCCCGACTTCGAGAGTTGCCCAATATCAAGTGTGTCATTTCTAACCAGAAATCCCTGCCTTTCTTGCCGTCAAATCAATTTTAGGAACCCGCTTGTCAGATACAATTCGTTATTACGATTAGACCGACGACTTCGTTTTACCAGTCCGTTTGCTATCCTCTCTGAGTACAGATAAATTCATTGCCGGCCGCGAAATGGCTAATTGATGTGCTCAACAGTTTGCTATCATGAAAGACTCGTTTGATCGGAACATGTGCGATGTATTCTGTTCGATTTTTTCTCTCTTTTTTCGGAGTGGTGGTGCTGGGTGAAGTTTACATGAAACAGAATGTGAAGTTATTTGACATCCTTAACAATTCTCGCATGAGTTATAACCATATTTGTTTGGGTGGCTGTTTTTGTTTTAATATCTATTGGGGGGCTTCAAGCATGCCTGACAAGAAACTGACATTTAACACAGCCTGACTCATTGCATAACCTTTGAAGAGCTTTTCTTCATTTTTGGGAAGCCCCCAGTATGGTTACATTAAACTCAGTGTTTCTGACGCAATCAGATATGGCTGCAGTGGATTTGCTTCAGAATCATAAGTTATGCTTTTCTTGAACTAGTGTTGCATGACTCTCAACAGTTTTAGAAGTTCGACTCAGTCGCCACCAATAGTCGCGACTCCCGACTAATTAGTTGACTATCGGTGTTCACGTCTTGGTGTGTTCAAGTATTGGTGGTGTGGGGTGATGGTGTGCACTTGACGATTATATAGGCTGTCCACAGTACATTTGGCAGTTTGTTTGATGATGTTATGGTCCGATTCACAATGAAAAAACGTAAAGGAAAAGATAAAGAGTAAGAAAGGGGGGATAAGCAGCCGTACACATAACAGATGCCTCATTTGCCATGACACAATGATTGGTAGTTCTGTTCAATTTTTACATCTTTTGACTCAGTGTTTAATGCAAATTAATGTGATAAAAAGTCTACTATGGCGTTCCTAGTGGGAGTCGCGACTCCGGGTAGGCAGTCGCGACTACGACTTTTTGCGACTTAGTCGTGCAACACTATTTCTGACCCTCATTTTTTCCTCAGTATGTTTCAAGAGTGAACATATTAGGACAGGTACATGTACCACATTCTGTGGATTACTGTTTAGGGTATATCAACAATGTGCAAAAGGGTGAATTCCCAAACTACAATAGTTGACTTCAAATAGCATACAAAATATGTGGTGCACTCTGTGCACTTTATTGCATTTTATTCAGCAAAGGTGATTTGAAATCCAGTGGGAAAAATTTCTTACTTTCAGAGTTTGAAGCAGTAGGATTATTATCGTTTTTTTTCCTTTGAAATAAATCTGTGTGTTTCAGGATTTATAGTGAATTTTCCCAATCAGTTTTACATGAAAGTGATAATGAAACCACAAAAACATAAATAATAATAAATAAAATCACCAAAAAAAATAATAATAATAGAAGAAATTTTCATGGTGCTGTACCTATACATAACCCTATCACCGCTATTTTTTTTCTAATTTGTACAAATTTACTAATAAATGAACACAATGAATATGGATTTATAGACTCTTTTGATCTCTTACCCCAATACAATATAGCCATGAAAAAGTGTCTATGTTGCAAAACCTGCACATTTAGAAAAATTAATTGATTGACCCTAAAAATGTGGTACATGTACATATAGTAAAAGGACTGGTGTTAAAGTTCCATTACTTTATTCCTAAACCTGTGTTGTTAATTTGTTACATATGTATATTTAATATCAATAGTTAGGAAAGACTTGAAGCATTCACATATATAATTTTGCTTGTTGTATAAAAACTATAATGTCTTTACCAGGAGAGGGCACTCTTCAAATTTGCTGTACTGAGCTGTATGTGGTCTCACAGTAAACATGTTATTTTTTGCCTATTGTGGGGGTTGATGTACGTGTAAGAACTTCTGAACACGGTGTAAGGGTTTTGAATTTTTGCTACTTACAACCGAGGAGAGAATTACTCAAACTTGCTTGACTCCAAAAACTTAGCAAATGGGAAAGATCATAGCAGGTACAGTATTATAAAGATTCACTGCACTTTCAGTTTTAATGTACTCTATGTTTAATTAATAAGAGGCCTGTTAATTTGGTCTTTACTCTTTGTGTAGAGCTCTGCAATTAATGATGACATACCTTTGTTTACAATTAGTTAGTCACTAACATTCTAGGAAATCTTTTAAGCAAGCATTCTGTCAAGAACTTGCCATACTTCTATTGCGTGAATAATGTTGCCAATATAGTTATACTTTGTGTGTATTATTGGTGTTTTCCTATATTTCATGTTATTTTTCATCAATCCATTTATAAAAAAATAAACTAGTTGTCCGAAATTATTATAAAGATGAAATACCATTGTTCAAGAAAGAGGTAATAGAAATTATGTGATGAATTTTTTTTATATGCATGAAAATAAAAAATAATTACACATGCTGTGAAGTTGAGAAAAAAAAGTCCAAATGAGTTCTCCAAATGCACTGACATATGTAGTAAAATTGTCCACCAGCAGGTACGTGGTATGACATTGGCAGAGAAATGCTGGTAATTAAACATTCATTGATTTCATCTCATGAATCATAAAGCGCATGGTTGCCAGTGAAACTATTCGATGTTATTTCATGAAATTCACATTGAATTATTTATTGTGCAATCATACATGCTTGTATGAACACATGGCTTTAGCTGCATAGAAAAGCACTTGAATGTAATCCTACTACATAAGATTACCCTACCATTAAAGACACAGGGCTAACATTGTGGAGCTTCAAATTAAAAAATTGTCAAACTTTGCTATCTGAGCTACATAGTAGTATTTGAGTGGACAAATAAACACCCTAGAATACAAAGGTTTGAAATTTTTGCTGCCACTGGCAAGATATGAATGAAATGAATGAATAAACAATTAGTACCCGTGTGGAGTACACAATAGCCTAGATATACACACAGTAAGTCTATGGGAGGAAATGGGCAGGTGAATTGTTTAAAGCACTAAATATTCATTTTGGAATACCATTTTTTCAGGGCTTCTTTTTTTAGACCTTATTAAAGACATTTGGAGCATGGAGGATTATGTGGCTCACATTTTTAAACTGTGGTCATTGATAGCCTGTGGCTTTAAAATGTATTGTGGTGTGATATTGGGAGAAGATACATGTATACTCTGTTAGCAACTGATGTATGTATTATATGTGCGTGGGGTATTCGACGTGCGAAGCAATTCATTTTGGTGCGCAAACATTCCGAGAAAATCGCGTTGAAAAAAATGCACTTTCCACAAAAAATTTCTTGTTTCTCGCTGTTACAGATGACTGAATTTTAGCAAAGTGACAAATATATACTCTAGTTTCTGCTTAGCTGATTATTTTGAGCCAATATCATAAAATATAAATATATTTAGCCATAAAATTGTTTGGCAGTTCGTAAAATCCATGCTTTCGCGTATCGCCTCGTTGCGTGTATTGCGTATGGACGAACTATTTCGCGTTGAATTGTTCGACGGTTCGTAAACCCGCGCCATCACGTGCGCGCATACCTTTGTGTACTGTGGTGGTGTCGCACCAAATGTTAGCCGTCGTAAAACCCGCGCCTATCCGTGCGCGTATACCTCTGTGACTGTTCGTCGCTTGCGCCCCGTTTACGAACCGATAAACAATTGTGACGAAAGGGTGTTTTTAAACTCGTATAGTTCAAAAGTAAACATTTTTACTGTGTCTAAACTGGACAGATAGTTTATTTGTACTTTCGTAATACATGAAACTTAAAAAATCGAAAATTTGACCCCAAAACAACTGTTTGCCGGTTCGTAAAAGCCACGACGATATGTGCACAATATGTTACATTCACCATCATTTTTTTGTTAATTTATTTTGTTAAAATTGTATTCATGGAGTAATTAATTTTATGTGTGATTATAATGAATTTAGGGATATATTTATTTGTTTATTTATTTATCTAGGAAAAAAATGGGTGAATAATGGAAATGTTAATAGTCCATTCTTATATAGCGCATCATACCTATCGGAGATCGGTCTCTATGCGCTTGGATATTATTACCGTGGTCACTGGGATACAGTTCTAACCTGCACACAGATGTGCACCATTTCCACTCCCTGGGGAGTATTCCTAGCTGAGCTGCCAAGTAGTAGCGCATCAAGACAGAGAAACTAAATCATTCTCACCCTACCAGGTACCCATTTATACTCCTGGGTGGAGAGCAGCAAAGCAGATTAAAAATGTCTTGCTGAAGGACATTAATGCCGGGCGGGCGTTGGGTTCGAACTCGAGACCTCTAGATTATCAGGCACACGCCTTACCAATCTCGCCACAGCACCTCTAATAGATCAGTGAAGGTTTATCATGTCTTTGTAGAATGAAAAAATAACCAAAGCTAAGTAGAAAAAGAAGTACTGTCGATTAGAAAAGAAAAAAATGATTACTTGTACTTCCTGTAGATGGTCGTTTTAATTTTCTGGGTTGCGAAAGGTACATGTTCATGTATGACTTATGAATTTCAATGAGTCATAATATTTTACAATTTTACAACAAATTTTGCACAAGCCATCATCAATGACTTATGGACCGAGACAGACATACTGCACATACACAACAGTTTTCAAACCAAACACAGAAAGCACAATGAACAATGACGATGACGAAAAACAATGAAATGATGTAATAAGTTAACTGAACACAGAATTTCACATATTTTGTCTGCTTTTTACCTTTTGGTAAGATTTTGAGACAGATTTTCCTCATGTAGCTTCCCCATGAAAATCTTCTTTGGCCAATTGGGCATATAGATTTTAAAATATTAATCCTTGACTTGCCCAACATGAAATTCTACTTGCCCCAAGCAGGTGCTACAGTACAGAACCCTGGTTGACCGTCAGATGACCTTTTGCAGTATCAGGGGCAAGGACTTTTTCATGATGCCATCTCAGACAGACAGCTTATAATGTAGACTTGTGTAGGTGGTGGAGATTTTGTAGACAAAAAGCTACATCAGATACTGCCTTTGAAACGTTACGGTGTGAAAGATATCATATTTTAATCTGTCGATGTCATTGTTTTCCCCTATGTGGGAAGGTTTTCATTTACTTTCTGTAAAGATCTTTTCCTCTTTCCGTGGATGGGATTTAATTTCTCTCTTTTTGTTTATTTTATGGGGTAGCAAAGGGAGCATCATGACCCAAGTTTTACCCCTCCTCCTCAGACCTCAAGAAAAAAAGGAAATGTTTAAACACCACCTGTTTGTTACGAAGAGCCTTTAAAAAATGTGATTTATTTATGGTGTAGTGTTATTATTATTTTCAGTATTTTCATCATCAGTATTCTTCTTTTCCTCCCACTTCTCCTTAGAACTTCTTCATCAGCTTCATCTTCTTCATCTCCATCTTTATCATCATCATCATCAACAATCATCGTGCTCGTCATCACAATGATCATGATCATCTTCTTTCCTTTTTCCTCTTCACTACTTCTTAAATTCTTACTTCTTTCTTCTATTGCTGCCTCCTCTGTTTTATCTTTTTACTTCTTTTTAACTTTTACTTCTTCCTGCCCTCCTCCTCCTCCTCCTTCTTCTTCTTCTTCTTAGTCTTCTTCTTCTTCTCCTTCCTTTTCTTCCTCTTCAATATCTTCTCTTTCTTCTCCTTCTTCTCTTTCTTCTTCTTCTTTTTCTTCTTCTTTTTCTTCTTCTTCTTCTTCTTCTCCTTCTCTTTCTTCTTCTTCTTCTTCTTCGTCTTCTTCGTCGTCTTCTTCTTCTTCTTCTTCTTCTTCTTCTTCTTCTTCTTCTTCTTCTTCTTCTTCTTCTTTTGAATTTCTTCTTCTCTTTCCCCTTCCTCTTCAATATCTTTTTCTCTTCTTCTCTTTTCCTTCTTCTTATTCCTCCACCTTCTCTTCTTCTTCCTCTTCTTCTTTTCCTGTTCTTTCCCCCCGATCCCCTCCTACTCCTTAATTTTTTTTCACCTAAGAATTGTTTTTCATCACAATTTATGACCTGGAAACATTGGAACCCCGCACCTTCAACAGAAGTCCTGGCACTGCCTCGGTCCCCAGTTGATTGTTGGAGGATTACTGTGGGTGTGATGCAAGATTTGGTTGGCGCCCTCTGTGTACCGTTTCTCTTCCTTGTCTTATTTCCCCATTTCCAGTCTACACGTGTAGTCGCTTTCCTGTGTGGTATGTGCTGCCCAGGCGTTTGTACGTGCTTGCGTGTGTGTTCCTTATTTCCACCAGTCTGTTTGTGCTGAAGTGAGCCATCATTATCGAACATGCAATTGGCTGAGACTCTATTGTCTGAAGCTTTGTTGTATTTAAAGTGATAGGCGAATATTGTGGAGCTTCAATTTAACCCGTTGGAGACGATTTTCCATAGACTGCAACACGAGTTAACTCGTACTTAGTCTCCAACGGGTTAAAAAATGGTCAAACTTTGATATCTGAGCTACATAGTAATGTTCAAATGGACAAATAAATACCCTAGTATACAAAAGTTTGGAAATTTATGCTGCCACTGGCAAGATATGAATGAATAAACAATTAATACTCCGAGCAAGTAGAAAATGGCCTAGATCTACACACAGTAAGTCTATGGGAGGAAATGGGCAGGTGAATCCAGTCAACTTAAGATTTTCACATTTTTAAAGCACTAAATAATCATTTTGAAATACAATTTTTTCAGGGCTTCGTTTTTAGACCTTATCAAAGACACTGGTAGCATGGGGAATCATGTAGCTCAGATTTTTTTTTAACTGTGGTAAATGTTAGCCAGTGGCTTTAAAGTGATAGACTAACATTGTGGAGCTTCAATTAAAAAAATTGTCAAACTTTGATATCTGAGCTACATAGTGGTGTTCACATTGGACAAATAAACACCCTAGAATACAAAAGTTTGGAAAGTTACACTGCCAATGGCAAGTTATACATGAATAAACAATAAAACTCGGGGCGAGTTTTATTAACCTAGGTGTACACACAGTAAGTCTATGGGAGGAAATGGGCAAGTGAATCTGGTAAACTTACGATTTTCACTTTTTTAAAGTACTAAATAATCATTTTGAAATACAATTTTTTCAGAGCTTCATATTTAGACCTCATCAAAGACACTGGTAGCATGGGGAATCATGCGGCTCAGATTTTGTAACTGTGGTAAATGTTAGCCAATACCTTTAAGCAAATGTATGCCTAGATAGGCTATAAAGCCAGCCATGAAAAATATATTGTTAGTATTACACTCGTAACTGTAAATATTTTAGTCCCAGTTAGGATGTATATTTTGTACTGCTACATGTAGTTTCTACTGTGGAAAATGAAGTGAAGTAAAAATAAAACAAATACCTAAATAAATTAATTGATATGTAAACATGCAAAGTGAATAAATGAAGAAATGAGTCAATAAATAAATAGATAAATTGAATGTATAAGAATTGCATGGTGAAATAAATTAATAAGTTAATACATAAATAAATAAATAAATAAATAAATAAATAAATAAATAAATAAATAAATAAATGAATAAACATGTTAATTAAATGGGATTTAAAAAAAAATGAATGATTTAAATCTAAAATAAAATATCACAAACACCTTAAACATTTATCATGTTATTGGTCATGAAAAAAAAAATCAAGATCTGATTCTTTCTGCCTTTTTTGTTTGAAAAAGGTAAAAACAACAACAAACATTTAATGAAGTGTTGTAAATGATGGATTGATTCACATTTTATCAAATAACACATTTTCCCACTTTAGAGCATTGTTTGAAATGATTATTTAATAAAAACAAAAATGATAAATAAAAGAAAAATAAATTACAAACCCCGATAAGCTGTACATACATGAAATGTACTTGAATGTGAACATGAACTTCCCTACCTCCGGGTCAATAAAATTATCATAAAATGTAGGTCTTCTCAACATAAGGTATGATTCACATTTACAATATCATCACGATTGTAGGTCAACGTGCAACATTATACTTCCCCCACTCTGTGGCTAGACTCCCCCAAGACTGAACGAAATCTAACATGATAATGAGTTTCGACTGCTTTTTTGTTGCCTCTCTTCTTTTTTTAACAGAGTGAATGGCTAAATTTCCACTTGCCCTTTATTTCACCTTTACATTTTCTGACTCGCGTCGGCCAAATAGGATATATGATCCATATTATGTTTCCAAAACAACTGTCGGGATTAGTTAGGACAACATATGATGACGATGTCGCGATACGACTCTGTGTTTTTTCCCAGTAGATGCTCGTTTAGCGCTCTCCGTCCCGAGATTATTACGATCTGTCTTCGGTGATTTCGATCAGAACCTCCGCATTTCTGAGTTGTGTGGTCTGGAAAGGATTTGGAAATTAGACTAATGCTTGTAAAAGTGAATGAAGAACGGACTCAAAATGCAGACTGTGATTAAGATAACCCATTTACTGTACCAGTATTAATAAAACCCTTAGGCCAGACATGTCAGAAATATTGAATTTTCTTACTGTTGTGTTGTGTTTCATTTTATTTGTTTATTTTAGTTCCTCAGGGCAGCAAATTCTTTGTAATGATATGCTATTTTTTATTTGTTGAAATATTGAATCTCTTCTTGTTTTTTTATCATTTGTTTATTTTAGTTCCTGAGAGCAACAAATCCCATGTAATGATATGCTACGTTGTAAAAAACTTGTTGATAGTTGCTTAACTTGAAATGTTAATAACTGAATTACTGAAATGTCACTGATATCGCACTAATGTACCCTCTATTTTTCCATGTTATGAAAGTTCAAGTTCCAGTTTAAAGGCACTGTATAACAATGTTTCCATCTAAAACATGTAAGCTACAAGACTCCCCATGCTAGTAGTGTCTTTGATAAGGTCTAAAAATGAAGCCCTGACAAAAATCACAGTTCAAAATTATCATTAAGTGCTTTAAAAGAGTAAAAATCAGTAAGAGACCGTTCCAGTTTTTCCCCATAGACTGCTGTGTTGCAGATTTTTCTATCAGCCGAGAATAATTCATGTGCCAATTTTTATCTGTACATATTTTACCAGTGACAGCATAACTGTCTGAACTTTTGTGTTCTAGAGTGTTTATTTGTCCATTCAAACACTGCCAGATATGGCAAAGAGCAAAATTTGACAATTTTTTAAACGGGTCTTCCACAATGTTATATAGTGTCTTTAACTAAAAAGCGTTACTATTTTTTTCAAGCAGTAAGTTATTTCTTTCTTTATAAATTTTTGGAGTGTAATTCTTTCATACCTGTCAGCAGTTGAGAATTCACATGCGGTGTGGTACTTGTTTTTGCCTTACTCTTTGTTTGTTTGATGTTGTTGTTGATGTTGATGTCGATTTCTTCTTTTTTTTTTTGGGGGGGGGGGTTGTTTATGCTTGCTGGTTACTGCAATATATATTGGTTAAAAAGCAGGAGATTGGGGTGAAGTTAAAAACCGAGTCAGAACTCAGAAATCGGGAGACAAATGTGAGAGTCTCCAGCCTAAATTGGGAGAGTTGGCAGCTCTGTTATTTCAAAAACGAAAAAAAAAAATCTGAAAAGTTTGTATTTTCTTCATACTGTCTGTAAAACTCTGTGCTTTCTGCCTTACAGACAAGTTTGGTCTCTAATTTAGCTCGCCTGTGGATGGGAGGTCACATATTAAGCCCAGACAACTAAGAACTGGTAAAGCAATTTGCGCTAAATTTGTGAGATCGCCATTCAATGCCCCATGCCGGTCATTGACCTCTGATTAAAGGGAAATGTCACGATTTATGTCCGTAAAATTGATTTCTCAATAAATATTTCAAATTAAAATCAAGTGATTTTTATGACGAGAAGAGTGTTCATCTTTTTATGTTTGGGATTATATTGGTGTATCAACACGTAAAATATCCTTTATAATGTTCAGTAAAATGTAAAAGTCAAGTTCATGCCATTTATGACCACTTCCGCTTAGAGACAATTTGAAAAGATCTTTCCATGTTAGCGTGTAGGCCTAATGTTTCCTTTTTAAATGGCATATTTGGAAGCTATGAAAGATTTCTGTATTTTTGACAATTTTTTTTTTTTTACAGAAGTGTAAAAATGTACTCGTGAATGAAGTGTAAAAATGTTCTCTTGAGTGAAGTCCCTTTTTTTCCCAATTGGGACCAAGATTATACACTCGGACAATTATAGGATATGATTTCGAACTTGATATTAAACCTTGACCCAACGAATAGCAAAATATGATCTTTGAAAGCTCTAGGTTGAAAAATAATCAGCGGTATAACGGCAGGAAATAATTTTACCCATAACTTCCTGAACAAAAGAGGGTGAAAAAAATGTAGCCTGACCTTCATTGAAAACAACACCCAAATTTCCTGCTTCAATGTGTTTGCCATATAGCCCCTCAGACACATACGAGGCCCCAAGTTTGACTAGTCTGTCACTGAAACTCTGAATTGTTGCATTATGCAATCGCTGCAATAAGTCAGCTGGCAATTACTCTACATCTTCCGTTTTAATTCTGACGCATTTCGGCATAAAACGTTTTCCAGCATTCGTTCCAGTCGCTCGTCAAATTGTGTACAGCAAACGATCACGAACACTACCAAACCGAATTAGGGTCTGCGAACAGACTAACAGTGCCCACATGCCAAACTTGGAGGGGTGAACAACCTACCGGTCGTTGAACCCAACTCGAGATTGGTCGCATACCAGCACATAGTTTTCTCTTTTCACTTTTCTGTCACTCCATAATTGCAGACAGTTTTCAATTTTTTTTTCTTTCTTTGACTTTTCTATTTTGAGGCCACACATCAAGCTCAAGGCCTTTGATTTTGTAGTATTACTTTTCAGGATGGTGTGTTTTTTTTTTCCTACCACTGCTAAGGATAGAGCTACGTGTATATTAAGTAGTTTCTAGTGGCAAAAACTTGGGAATAACTGGAGTATTTTGATGTGGAATGTTCCAGTTATGTTGTTTGTTTCAAAGATTTTATTTGCATCACAGATTTTGTTTATTCCATGAATTTGGTTTGTTTCTAACCCTTCGATGTATGTCTGTTTCCGTATTTTGTTAGAAGTGGTAGGCTGTGTGATTCCTAGTAATAGAGCATGTACATGTATGTCACATGTTCAAGTGTTCATGTGCGTCCTTCCTGCACTTTTCCTGTTACCTGGAATGAAGGAATTAATTCAGAGTGGATTTATTTTCCATAGAAAGTTCCTTCCTGTT
>JZLH01S0634675.1:2747-27581 GCA_001188425.1 Eucidaris tribuloides | reverse complement strand
TGCCCTTTTAATGAAAGGTAATTTTGATATAGTTGTATTCCTATCTTTAAAGTGCAGCTCTCCATTTTTCCCAAACACTCATCTTTATGATGCATGAAGCCTTTCCTGAGCCATGTAGGAAACATTTAGCTGTCACAAATAGGTCCGTGAGATAAATGGAAGTTTGTGATCCGGAGAAAAGCATATAATTATCTTCATTTTATCTGGTGTGAAGTTATCAAACAATTATTACATTCTTTACCATTTATTCATGGAAATAGAACTGGACTTCCGCTATGATAATAGGAGATTCCATACTTCTTTTGAAATGTCATATTCACATTTCAGTGAGAGGAATTGATCAGTGATGTTATGACTGATGGCGTCAGAGTGGGGCGCTTGAAATTTAAAGGAGAATGAAACCCAGACATCTTACTGAATTCAGAGAGTACAGAACAATACAAGATGGAAAATAGTGAAAATTTGAGCAAATTTGGTTGAACGGTTCAAGAGTTATGATTGTTCAGATTTTATTTAGTCCTTGTTATGGAGGATCCTTAAATTGGCAACTCTACCCACTTTTCAGATGAAAGTGTGGAGACCTTCCCATATTGGATTTGTACACAAAATTTCAATAATTTGCAGTTTTCTGAAGTGTCAGTTGAGAAAGTATCTAAATTCTTTCAGAAAAACATGTAGAATCATTTTTGCTAGGACATACTTGCACAACAAGCAAGAGCAAATCAGATATTTGATAAGAAGTTAGAATAAGTGAAAATTTGTGTACAAAACCAATGGAGAGTTCTCCACACTTTCATCTGAAAAGTGGGTACAGTTGCCAATTTAAGGATCCTCCATAACAAGGATTAAACAAACTTTGAACAATCATAACTCTTCAACCGTTCAACCGAATTTGCTCAAACTTTCACTCTTTTCCATCTCGTATTGTTCTGTACTCTCTGAATTCAGTATGATGTCTGGGTTTCATTCCACTTTAATTATGGTACAGATAGGCTTGTGTGTGTGTGTGTGTGTGTGTGTGTGTGTGTGTGTGTGTGTGTGTGTGTGTGTGTGTGTGTGTGTGTGTGTGTGTGTGTGTGTGTGTGTGTGTGTGTGTGTGTGTGTGTGTGTGTGCGTGCGTGCGTGTGTGTGTGTGTGTGTGTGTCTGTGTCTGTGTGTCTGTGTGTCTGTCTGTCTGTCCGTGTGTCTGTCTGTATGTGTGTGTGTGTGTGTGTCTGTGTGTGTGTGTGTGTCTGTGTGTGTCTGTGTGTGTGTGGCCTGTGTGTGCGTGTGTATGTGTATGTGTCTGTGTCTGTGTGTGTGTTTGTGTGTGCGTGTGTGTCTGTCTGTGTGTGTGTGTGTCTAATTACTGAACACAGATTTTACAGTGTAGATCTACTACCTTCCATATAGTCAGAAAAGATAATGTTTGATAATTTTATTATGGTCAGTGGACTGAACATTACAGAATAACTCCAATCATGATATCTCAATCTCTCAGCGTGACACGAAAAGTAATAATAAGTATTGAATATAGGCAAAGAAGAAACTTATAATAGGTCTATATCTTATATTGACCCCTGGATGACTGACTGTTTTGTTATTTCCGTTTATTGGGCAGCAGACACCTCTGATTCACCTGTGTTGACATGTTTATTTTCCTTCATACTCATCATTCTTTCCTAAAACACCAGACACAAAACTCTTGAAGGATTTCCCTTAAATTACGAACCCTGCACACTGTCCCCACCCCACCCCACCCCACCCCAACCACCCCCAATCGCTCCCGTCACTCTTTCACTCCATGGCATTTTCAGTTCCAAATCCCTTTCTGGCCCCCCCCCCCCTCGTTTCATCCATTTAAATAGCCAAATTTGATTTCGTCACCATCCATATAATAACATCTCAGGAGGGTATGACTATACACCCGGAACTATAACCCCCCCCCCCCCAAAAAAAAAAAGGATGGGATAAGAGGGGAGCGAGGGATGAGGAAATTTGTGGCATGCACCTAGTGAGAAATAATGCATCTGTCGCAAGAGGGGGTAATACTATATCAGATCCACAAACCTATAGTACGTCTGTGCCACTGATCTTAGTGGGGAGATCAGTGGTCTGTGCTTCTAATAGATAATGCCGCCGCCATGTTTATACGTAATTTCTAATAGCCAATCAGAGAGATGGACGTCTAGTAAACCTATAGTACGTCTGTGATCAGATCGATCTACAGCATGTTTACAAAAAAAAATGTGCAAATGAAAAGTGCCCTCTTTGGCAATTAGAAAATACTGTTGTGACATGATGCTTACATCAACGTCAAGTGCACAGTCTTAGGTTTCAAATGCCGGTGTTTTTTTTTTCAACTTTACTTGTTTTAATCTCAGGAAATATTTAGTTAATGACAGGATAAAACCATTATTGTGCATGCCACGTTTACGATAGCATCATTTCTCTCTTCCTTCGTAAAGCTAGAAGTGGTGTGATTTTACTCCTTCGTTTTTAACTAAATACATCTCGCGATCAAAATAAGCAAATTGAACAAAACAAAGGGCATTTGAAACCTTAGACTTTGCCCTTGCCGTTGATATATATGCGTCAGTCACAACAAGAATTATTTTCCATTTGCCAAAGAGGGTGAGGGTGCTTTTGACAGTCACATTTTTTTATAAGACACGCTGTTCTACGAAATTCACTTTGTCTAACAATTGAACACGATTTTATTTCACAGATGTAACATCTACATCACATGGTTATCGGCACTGGAATTAATGTTGTGTGGACAAAATGTTTATAACACAACCTCTCAAGAAACAGGAATATAGTCGCTCATTGATTTTCACTTTTTAGAAGCTATAATATTACAATAAAAACAAGTTTTTAAAAAGGTAATATTAAAGTTAAATAATTAATAATCGTTTTGATCAGCATATTTTTTTCCAGGGCTTAATTTGTAGACCTTATCATATACACACTAGTAGCATGGTGGATCATGCAACTCAGATTTTTGTTTTTAATCGGAAACATTGTTCAATGAATGATGCAGAATTATTTTGTTTTAATATATAGCGTTTGAACTTTTTACTTAAACGATACGGAGGTTATCATCGTCATAGAAAAGCAGTTATAAAGTTGGACAAATCTATTACTATTAAGCACCTGTTATCCACGAAACGCAGGAGGTTACCATAATTAACAATCGAGAATATATAGAACGATAAAGAATGATTTCTGATCCCGACGTTTTGTTCATGCAGTTGGATCATTCAGTTCAAACTATAAGTTTATCTTTGAAGTCACTTGAACCTCCCAAAATTTCACTCTGAAAGTATGAATTGATTCATTTTTTTCTTTTGGTCTTTAGAAATAAAGTTTTCATTTTTTCTTGATATAAAAGCCTTGAGAGAGATACGAACAAAAACCAACACAACACATAGACACATACACACTCCTCTCTCGATTTCCGTCTCTATACTCTCTTTGCACTCTTTTCGCTAATTCGAAATAATTCCAACTTCATTTTCCACAACGTATTTACATCTTGTTTTTAATTTTAGTCAGTATTAAATTGTGTCCTCTTCCCCATCCATCTATCCATTGCTCTTGCTCAGTTCATATTTCTTATCCACTTTGAACCGAGATGAGAATGTTAACTAAAATGTGAAAGATTCTCCTTGATGGTCCGATCATGGACCCTACTACGTAGTAGGGTCCATGGTCCGATCAAGTCAAGGAGGTGTCATGTACCTCCTTGGTCAGATCCTCACCGGGTCATTATCAACAGGCGTGCATGGTTCTAGAGCGAAAACCGGGGGCTTCATTTGCGGCCAAATTTTAGGTCCAATATTTTTCTCTCGGTCATTCCAGCCTCCGAAATGTCGCTCAGCATGGGGGGGGGGAGGGGTAGGGAAAAAATTTTCACTCAAAATCCGAGCTCCAAAAATTTTCTCGGTCATCCGAAAAGTTGCTCAGCAGGAGGGGGGGGGGGGGGGGTNAGCCAAATAAAATGTTTCATTCTAATTCCGAGGTCCAATTTTTTTACGGTCATTCCAGCCTCCGAAAAGTTGCTCATGCAGCAGGAGGGGAGCGGGGGGGGGGGAGTAGAGACAAAAAAAAATGTTTAATTCCAATTCCGAGGTCCAAATTTTTTTACGGTCAACTCACTCCCCGAAAAGTCGCTCAGCGGGGGGATTCATCTAACAATTATAAAGACATATCAGAGGGGGATATTTATTATTATTTTAAGTGTAAAATATTTTTTCCTGCGATTTTTTTTTTGTTGGGGGCTTACAGCCCCAAAGGCCCCCTAACCCCCCCCCTGTAGACCGGCCTCGCCTGATTATCAAAGGGAAAAAATGGCTATATAGAGGAACAAAGTTTAAGCCACATTATGCACGAACGTATATGAGACAAGAAGGTATAAAGTAGCAAGGTGGGAAGAAGATTTATTATACAAGAAACCGGACGGAAGAATGGAAACAGTAAGTGTAAAACGATGGAAATAGTGGGGACGTTAAGAATAAGATAACACAGTAGACAAGTCATGAATTAAAGCTTGGCAAGAAAAACACATTGAAGTATAAAGAAGAAAGAAAACAGACTGTGAAGGATGAACAGGCAAACAAAAAGCAGAAAACGTTGGATTGGAAAGCAAACAAAAGGGTCGGTAGACTAAAGACATGCACAAATTGTATATACTTAGCCATTGAACTTGAGCATCTAATTTATCAAAGATGTGTGACACCCATTTCAATAAGATGATAAACTTGCCTCTGTCTCACACCTTATTCACTGAAACAAAATTACTATTGTACTTTTGTTTTTCTGTCGACAGCCGTTCATTCTTTATCCACCCCTCTCGCGTGTTAATTCTTTTTCGTCGTTTGCCTATCCTACTTCCCAGAAAGACGTAAAGAAATGCATGCAGCGGGGACGGAACTGATCTGAGTTTGGATCATGTTATACAAAAGGCTAGATTAATCCAAGACCGAACCAAAGTTTTGTCTTTCATTCACAGTGAGAACCTCATACAACATCATGTCAACACTATGACTATATTGAAATTTGCAGAAAATACGTTATTTTATTGAAAATTGTCATTGCGTACACAAACGTCATGGATACATATTTAAATAGTCATTGATTAATGTTTCTTATGCTACGGATCAAACAATGACATAATTCGCAGCAATTGACAATTTGTATCATGAAGAATATAGAGATATATAGCTTATAGTACTGGTATAATACAGCTATTGATCATTGGTATGTTAATTAGATAGTGTTGTCAAGTTCAATGTTATAGCATGTTACGTGAACAAATTATAATTTTACACAAACCGTACCTAAAATAAATAATTGCAATATTATACACTGGCATCAAGTGATTGTACAAAATAATGAAAATATTACCGAAATTCATATGATTTATCCAATTTGATTTGATCCAATTTGGACAAATCCGCCGTACTGAAAAACAAAATAGATATTTTCAAAATACTTAATTCTTTGTAATTATTGTTACATTTTGCTGTTATGTCCATACAACCTCTTTTTTAAGGCGCGCAATCTAGAGAAATTATAAACAGGGTTAAACGATTAAAGGAGCACAAAATGGATCTCGGGAATGTATCCTCAATGCAGAACAAGCGACTTTCTTTTAGCACGATGTTGTCACGTCAAATTGTTTCACGAATACGAGGCCGTATGGGGGCGCCACTCTAAAACATAGTAATGGTATTGATGAATACTTCGCCCGAGCAATTTAAATAATATTCTCACGGACCTCGATCTCTTCAAATGAAAATATTGCGTAAATGAATTATCAAACAGATGGGCCTCAAACGAATACAGTTTGTTTTCAAATCAAAATAATCCACATAAGCCCTTCCTACAATAATTTTGCACATCGCGAGATTCCTCTACAATGTGGCTCCATGAAACATCATTGTTCTTGATTTGAACAATGTTTTTCAAGCAAATAAGCTGAAATTATGAGTCAGATAGATCTTCACCCTTTTCCAAACCTCATGACTAAGTACGGACATTTTAAGTCGAATTTTGGTTTTGATTGCAGGACTTGCTCATGTATCAACTAATAAAACTGAATAGCTGCATTACTATATCAGAAACCCACGTCTGTAAAGTTGGACCCATACCAAACACCCTCGGCTGCACTGTAAAAATACTAAACACTTTTATTAGCACTTTTCTGTACACTTTATAGACACTTGAATACGTTTAACTGGAAATCATAAGCACTTTTAGTTAGAAATTCTGTGTTGGCATATAACCTATATGAAAAGTTAGAGTTTATTTCCTGAACATTTCATAATCATTTGAACATGCTTAATATGAAATCAGAAACACGTTTAGGTGTTTAAACTAAGTGTTCAGATATTCACAAAAACATTTGTTGACACATTTATGATTATTAACACCCAATCGTGTTTATGAAACATGTTCAAGTGTTTACGAAGTGTTCCAGAAATAAACACGAAATTTTGATATCATACACGCATAGGTGATACACATTTTTCTACCTAAACGTGTTTATGATTTCCAGATAAACGTGTTCAAGTGTTTATAATGTGTTTATAGGAGTGTTAAGTATTTTTACGGTGTGAGGTTTGACACAACAAAATTCAACAATGAGTGCAAACTACAGTAGGCATCTGTAATCCGGATTAATGTTACAAAAATACAAACACAACTTTAGCGAAGGCTCATCTGCAAAACGATTCATTGTTCAATTACAACAACTTTGGTACACATGAATCCCAGATAATGAACAATGTGTTTGTCGTATCACTCTTTAACTGTATCAAATTTGAGAAAAAACGATTATGGCGTGTAAAATGAAAACAAAATATCTTTACTCATATTGTTTCATTATACCATACAAATAAATATAATTATGTTTTAATGTGAATCAAAAAAATAAACGCATTTCGTCAATTTGTTAGTTTACCTTCTCCATATTATTAACGATTTGTTTTATTACTGTTATTCATAACAGAGAGAAAGAGAATCACTTTCAAATAAATATGTAATATTTGTACACGACAGCTCACGTCTGGCACTTCGATGGGGACTTTCCTTGATGCAACTATGGGGGCGTGCTATAACTTATTATTGAAAATGTCATTGAGTTTAGACAGGGGCAGCTCCATACAAACATGATGAGATACTCCTGATTTAACAGAGGTATACAAATTACTTCCAGAATGTTGCCTGATATAGGTACCGAATGTTGTGTAAACGTTCACTACTCCTCTTGTCTGAAAATACTGTTGGTGTTTGTGTATTCAAGTTGTGAAATACTGCCTCTCGATGGGCAACACTATGAATGTTTTATTCGACAACATAACATGTTTTCAGTTTGTTCTTGTAATCGCTGTCAACACGTGACTACAGTTTCCAGAATCTAGACACATTTCCATCCTGCTGATGCATTATGCAGGACCGAAACAAAGATATGTGATTTGTCCTTCTTGAGTCCTGTGCTCTCGCGAAGAGTAGTCGAGTTTCTCGGTCTAGGATCTTCGTTAACTCCATGGACCAAGGCAAATATTGCTCAGAATGTTCTCATAAGTGGCATAATAATAAAGTATCGCCCGTTGACACAGTTGCCGTCGAGATGAAGTGAAAAACTTGTTTCCTGCAGGAAAATAAGATTTCTTCTCTTTGACAAGTTGCAGGAGTTGTCATTTTGTATCTTGATTTCTGTGTCCTCACGTTTTCGAGACGAAGTGAAAACTTGTTTCCTGCGAGAAAAAAAATATCTTTTTCTCTTTTATAATTTGCTAGATTTGTCGTTATGTTTCTTGATTTCTGTGCTCTTGTGACCAAGGCAAAGACTGTTTGTCACATTGTCATGAGCGGCGTTAAAGTAAAGTTTCGTCCGTCGAGTTAAGCGTGGATAATGTTCATACGTCTTCGAGATGAGGTGAAAAACTTGTTTCCGGCGAGAAAAATTGGACTAAGTTCTCCTCTTTTACAATTTGCTGGATTTGTCCTTCTTAATTTCTGTGCTCTCGCGATCCAACCAGTAGTCTAGTTTATCCAAGGTCTGTCGGGCGGTGTCGGTTTCCTTAAACTTCATCTCCGAGGGTGATCGTGGTCCCATTTTCATGAAAAGAGAGATGCAGACTCCGACACAAATTATCTGGGGAAAATGAAACATTTTATTTTCACGTTAACGATTTAAGTAATAAAGTTCCATTTTTTTTTACCAAATACGAGTTAGTGTTATTCTGTGAGCAAAGGGCAGAAGACAGGGATATTTATTTTATTTTAAATTTTATGTTACTATACTTAAAAAAAAATTGTAGTTGTATGATAAGAAAAACAATATCGTTAAAAAAGGATTTGAACAATTTATGATAGTAAATATTAATAAAATGATGTTGGGTAAAATTCTACATAAGTTGTTTACTGTCTTATTTATTGCAGTTATTTCTTTTATGTGTATGTGTGTGTGTGTTTAGTGTAGTTGTTTAGGATGTGCACACCTTCCTTATATTCATCTTATTAGTACAAACCTATAACATTATTGGTTCAATAAATTATCCAGGTATTGACATATCCCGACCTCACTAATTAGTTTATCTTTATCTAATTTGTGCAGGAAACAAACAAAAAAATAAACAAACAAACAAAGAAAAGCAAAACACACACACACACACACACACACACACACACACACACACGCACACACACACACAAACCCCAAGTCATTTCGTAAAATGCCGTCTTGTAACATTTAGAGAAGAACAATCTCAAATTCTGTTGACTGCATTTAGAGAAAATAAAGAAAAATACAGTAACATGAGGCAACATGTGAATCATAAGAATATTTGCATCTACTCACTTCTATTACAAACAATCCGACTCCGATGCACGCTAGAATTAAGATATAAATGTCGATGGGAACCGTGATGGCCGTATAACAACCCTGTGGAGAAAGAAAAATAATGAATGAATAACCCTTTCAGTTTCATGCAATACTACCAAACTTCATATACGGCCCTATATAAGGCCTTTGTGCCAGGAACATATGCGAGATGCGATAATCTGAGTATGTATAATGAAGAGTTACACTTTCCACCGTAACTGCAATTGTTTTTAAAACAAATTATTTACTTATTTCTCTTGAGCATGTACATGTACAACATAAGTTGAATGGAGGTCCTCCCTTATGCGATTTGATATTGCAATTAAAAAAAAGGCCGCTGGTGCTAAAATTGTAGTCTCCTGATAACTAAATTTTGCATCTCTATATGTTTTTTAGAGTTATGACGTGCATGAAGACAAAATAAGAGAAGGAAGAAAATAAAAAAGAGAACGAATGAATGAAAGAAGAAAGGAAGGAACAAAATAAAAAGAATGATGAATCATAAAGGAGAGAAGAGATGAATGAAGAAAGAAAGAAGGAACAAAAGAAAGGACGAAAGGAGAGAAAGAAAGAACAACAGATATATGAAATATTACAAACATTATACAACGAAATAAAGAAAGAAGAAAGAAAGAAACAACACAACACGACAGAAAAGAATAGATATCCAGCATCGTGATGCCCGAATTTGTGGAGAAAAATTTGCATTCTCTAAGTCAACTTTATAACATAAGTCAAATACGATACTTTATTCATTATATTTTGTATTGAAACAGAAACACAATTGGCAAACATACCCTTGAATGCATGAATTCATTGGGCAGCCCCCCATCCGTGCCATAAATGCAGGCGGTATTATTTACGACCACTTCTGTCGATTGAGGCGATGACGTCACAGTGACGCAACACGATTCCGGTATCCTAGGAACGGGTTCTCCGGGAAAGCGCGAAAGTTGTTCACTCCTGAACCAGTCTGATAACTCCCAGTCATCGTAGCCGAGAGAACCACAACAGTCAAACTGAGGATTGATAACAAAACACCACCAAATAAAATACTGTTAAACGTGTTATAGGTAAATGACATGATTGGGGGTAGTCCTCCACTTGGGTTGAAATTATTCCAGAATCAAGTGAACTATGCAAGGATTTTAGTGTGAACATGTTGTAGTCGAGAGTTGACTCGTTCTAAAATAACTTCCATCAGTATGCCTTGTGACAAATCTTTCTATGGGATCTATTCCTATCAGGACTCGAGAGAAACAAAATGTATATTCATGCTTGATTCGGATTAAGTTAACAAATTAAAGATAAATCCTTCCACCCAGGAGATGCACTCCATCTGGTGAATCCACTGGTATATCTTCATTTCTTGAAATAAAAACAGTTATGTTTTCTTCTGTTCTTTCCAAGTATTCTTTTTCCTGAAATTTAAATTGTGTATTCCTCCTGTTTTTATTGTTTTCTAAAATTGAAATTCTGTATTTAGGCCTATGTAAATTTTCATAATTTCCGTTTTTCATCTTTTTTAAAATTTAATATACAGTATTGATTTTCTGGTATTTAACACCTTCGACTCTCCTTTTTATTAGATTCTTTAACCAAGAAATAACTACGAAAATATAAAGCAAACATGCACTCGACAACATACATGTTCATGAAACCATTTATGAATCACTGCTTTTATTGGGGGTTTTATTTAAAATGGTTTATTGCTCTTTAAAATGTTTAAATTCTAGTTATGGAAGAGAGAAATTCTACAAAATTCTTCTCCCTTCATGATTGTTTCTCTTCATCAAAACCATTTCTTCACTAAACGGGATTTTTTTTTAATACCAAAACTAATGGAGGACCCGATTGGCTGGAACCACTGAACTATAACCAGTGGCTGGAACTCGTGATTTCGCAATTCTGAAACATTATGTGACAGTCCATAGAGGGCGCTAATCGCTCTGACAACGTGTGTGTCCGCGACAGGTCGCGGCCGCACGTCGTTTGGCAAACGAAGGTTCAACTGAATTTATATACTTTTACAGAAAACAAAATATATCGAAAGTTATTTATTCTGAGAGTAACTCTGAGAGAACCCTTTGTTTTTCTTGACAACTGCTTTGATGACTCCGACTATGAGTTCCTGGTGTGTTGTGATTATGGTAAGCAGAAGATATGCGCGTTGCTCCTCTCTGTCGGCATATTCGTTTAGTCTTGTTGTCGATGATTCTTCAAATATATAAGGGCCCAGGTTTTTTTCTCAATATTGGTGTAAGAGGAAGTCACGGTTTCTTGTGTTAAATTCTTAGATATTAATCTCAAAAGAAAAAAGCCGGTGTCGATTGTCAAAGCAGGGCTAGCTTAGTTTTTGTTCTACAAAACATTTCAATTTGGTTTTAGATATGAGATATCGTCACCCCAGTAAATTTTCAATGTTCTATCATTTCACGATACTGAAAGAGCGGTGTTAGATTTAATACCACGGGTGTTAGAACTAACACCACTCCAACTTCAGTATAGGACCACACCGAGAGGTGTTGAAGCTATACTGTGATGGTGTAGAAAAGTAATCAACTGGCACTTTTCGGTGTTAATTTGACACTGCAGCTGGTGATATTATTGACGTTGCGCTGGTGTTAATTCAACAATGACACTAGGCATTACATAGTGTTGATTTGAAACGAATGGTGGTAATTGCTATGGTATAACACCGGCCCCGTGTAGTTTCAATACCCGTCGGTATGGTCCTTTTTTGAAGTAGAGGAGTGTTGTAACTTTGGTGTAAATTTTCCACATTTTTTCCAATATCAAGTAATTTGGCGGGAAGTTTTTATTCTTCTTGTTGAAGATAAATATCAACAGGAATTAACAGGAACAAATTAAACCCCTAAAAGGTTTTAGATTTTGAAGTGACACCCATGGGCGTAAATGTAGCACCATAAATGAGCACTGGAAAATGTACTCCAGCTTGGTGTTGCATATTTAACACCCGTTTTTTGAAGTGTGTAAACTTACCTCTTGTTGTATATCGTTGATATATTGCGTCACTTGTTCATATCCAAACATGCCGTACTGCTCTCGTATTTTAAAGCTCATAGAATTCCGGATGGTGTCAGTTAACTGCAGACAAATATATGATACAAAAATGGATGGATAATACTTTGTGGATATATTCATATTTGTATTTAATATCAGCTGACTGACACTACGTACGCGCACAGCCATAGACAGACACAGACTGACACAAACGCTGACACACACAGACACATACTTTTTGTTTTCCAGTACTCTTTATTTCAGATTTGTTACACTTATACTGAAATGTACCAATCAACTATTAGGCCTATATTGTAATATAAGCATGTCAAACACACACACACACACACACACACACACACACACACACACACACACACACACACACACACACACACACACACACACACACACACACACACACACACACACACACACACACACACACACACACACACACACACACACACACACACACACACACACATATACACACACACACACACACACACACGCACACACACATAAACATACAGACACAGACACACAAACACAAACAAACACTCGGTATGCACATGTACATCCAATTCTCATGAAATGTTGTTCAGGTATTTTCCACACCCCTTCAATTTTACTGAGTGTTTTTTTTTTATAATACATAATAAAAATGACATAAAAGAATATAACATTAAAAAAAAAACGTTTAAACATTGTGAAACTAACACACGATTTTGCAGAGCCTGTCCTAATACTTATCCAACAGTTTGAAAATGATAAATTTTAGAGTTGTGAAACACATTGGCACAGTACTTACCTCAAAATATAATGTGAATGAAATTATTGCCAGAACTAGAGATGCTGCACACATGAGTAGAAGGAAACCAAAATACTGAAAAGGAGAAATCAGAAGAAAGTGTACTAAATTCTATTGATTTGTTGTAATCATTGTTTTTCTACGTTTAATTGTTGGAAATGACGAAATAGAATCAAGCTGAAATTGAAGAAAAGGGATTGTTAATGACGATTATGATTTTGATATTGATGGCGATGGTGGTTTTAATGATGATAATGATAATAATGATAATACTGTAATGATTATGGCGGTGACGGCGAATATTGTAGACGACAACTACGATGCTTTTGGTAATGAAAATGAAAATGAAGAAGGAAAAGAAGA
This sequence comes from Eucidaris tribuloides, assembly GCA_001188425.1. NCBI lineage: Eukaryota > Metazoa > Echinodermata > Echinoidea > Cidaroida > Cidaridae > Eucidaris > Eucidaris tribuloides. Next base: position 14,508 of record JZLH01S0634675.1, on the reverse strand, counting down.
AGAACAAGAAGGGAATAAATAGAAAAAGAAAAAGGAGGAGGAGGAAGAGGAGGAGGAGGAGAAGGGGAGACTTCTTCTATTTCTTCTCTTCCTCTTTCATCTTTTCTGCCAAGAGGGTCGTCGTTTTTTATCATTATTACTACAATCATCGTCACCATCGTCATCGCCAGCATTATGATCGCCATCGTCATCCACATCATCATCTTCATTATCCTCCTCCTCCTCATCATCATCATGATCATCATAATCATCATCATCATCATCACCACCACCATCATCATCATCATCATCGCTATCTTCATGTTCATTGGTGAGAAAACAAACACTCAAATTTCGCGGCTTACCCAAACTAAAGTACATCTCGTTCTGGAGCACAGGCCGACAGTGCCGATAACGACAACGAAAAATAGCGCCCCGCCCTCAGCGAACGGCGTGAAGTTGGCTACGTAGTAAAGGGGGCCGAGGAGGTCAATGATTGCGTCCCGGGAATCGATCTTGGAGAGTTCGATCCAGACCCATAGAGGAACTCCGATAGCAGCCAAAGCACCGAACTAGACATATGTGAAAATATAACAAATTATAACAAATGAAGTAACGTGGCAAGGCATCTAAAGTTTGGGCAGATGTTAGGAAGGTGTAGGGTAGAGATACCAACCCCCGTTTTTTTTTGGTCGGGGGGGGTACTCGGAAGAGAGGAAGGGCATAACACATAACTAATACCAGAAAGTAACATCGATTAGGTCTCGGATTTTGATCTTCGAGCATTGACGACGTCTTTGCGGGTAAGGGCGGCGCCAGGGGTGGCAGGGAACGCCCTGAAAATGTTCAAAATACAGCCACTGGCTAACATTTACCACAGTTTAAAAATAAATGTGAGCTACATAATCCTCCACGCTTCGCTTAGAGTGTCTTTGATAAGGTCTAAACCTGAAGCCCTGGAAAAAAAAAATCGTATTTCAAAATGATGATTTAATGCTTTAAAAAAGTGAAAATCTACAAGCATTCAAATTGACCGGATTCATTCATTCCACTGTTTGCAGATCTAGGCTATTTTATCATCCACCGGAGTAAAAATTGTTTATTTATGCATACCTTGCCATTTGGCAGCATAACTTTCCAAACTTTTGTATTCTAGTGTGTTTATTTGTCCATTTGAACACTACTATGTAGCTCAGATATCAAAGTTTGACATTTTTTTTGTTAATTGAAGCTAAACAATGTTAGCCTATCACTTTAAAATTTGTATTAACATACCCTCCCCCAAACTCGAAAGTTGTCGGCTTCCTTAAGATTTTGAGCACAACGGTTTGAGTGACTGCCGCAATTTGTCAGTCTCACCTTCAACATTTTAAAGAAAAAATACATGTTTTCAGACTAACCTTCGGCGACCTTTTTCTTTTTTTTTTTGGGGGGGGATGGGGGGGCGGGGGGGACGCGCCCTGGCCGAAGGCCTGGCGGTTTGCGCACCCCAGAAATTTTCAGGTGGTGCCACAGCACCCCTGTAAAAAGACGTGTACGTCTATTTTGTTTCAATCTTTGGCCGCTGAGCGACTTTCCGCTGTTGATTGGCCGCGAATTTGGCCGTGAAGATTTTGTGGACCGCGAAATTTTTCCCGACCCCTACCCCCCCCACACCCCCCCCGCCTGAGCGACTTTTCGGCTGTTTGATTTGGCCCCGAATTTGGCCGTCAACTTTTTCGGCCGTGAATTTTTTTTTTGGGGCCGCTAATTTTTTTTTTTTTGCCGCGAAAATATATATCTCTGTACCCCCGGTGGAAAATCGTTCCAAGGTCCTGGGGGGGGGGGGGCGGAGGAAAAGTCATGCTTTTCAGTCCATCTTCGTCGTCGGCGCCTTTTAAGAAACTAAGTTAGCCTTTTCTCAATCTCGTCTGTAGCGACCATTAGGGTGGAATTCAGTACTTCATAATGACGCCATTTAGTATACAATGATTGTTGGGATGCTTTATAGGCTAACATTGTGGAGCTTCAATTTAAAACATTGTCAGACTTTGATATTTGAGCTACGTAGTAGTGTTAAAATGGACAAAGAAACACCCTAAATACAAAAGTTTGGAAAGTTATGCTGTCATTGGCAAGATATGCATGAATAAACCATTTGAGTCAGTTTGAGTGCTTGTAGATTCCCCCTTTTTTAAACCACTAAATCAGCATGTTGAGGTACAATTTTTTTTCCAGGGCTTCATTTTTAGACCTTATCAAAGACACTTAGAGCATGAAGGATTATGTAGTTCACATTTTTTAAAACTGTGGTCACTGTTAGCCCGTGTACCGTAGCTCCGTGGCTTTAACGAGCCTGTATACCACTTTAGTCTGCAAGTGATCCCTTTCCCCATCACCAGGTATAGGCCCTACCAATCGTTCAACGTTCCCGCCGGCAAACTCATACCTTGTTGCCAGCTAGTCTTGAAAATTTAATATGCACTTTTGGGCATGAATTTATTTCAACTTGATGGCATAACGCAATTTCAATTGCCAACGAAATAATTTCAAATTAAAGAAAAGCGTGTTAAAAATCCATATGTTCGTTTTTGAGCATGTTCTAGATTTTTGTACGGAGATTTAGTCCAGGAAATATAGGCCTATGCTACCGTCACAGCTGTATATATCCCAAATGAGTTCAGCATACAAGCAAAATAATTTATAATGTCGAGATTTAGATACATCTTCTTCACTATTTACAAATTTGTACAGATACGGCATCTGCCATGGAAACCAGACTACCATACATTCTAAAAACGGAAATGTTATTTCAAAAAGGGCCGAGGAGTGACTGATACAAGCACTTTCTAGATGTTACAACCAACATTTTATTAAGGTGGCTTCAACATTTATAGCGTCAGGTTCAGTTGGTTAAAGGTTAAATATAACAATCAGAACATGCAATCACTCATTGACCCTTCCAAAATGATTAGATAGCATTTCGGTTTTAGAGTGTACAACTTTAGCAAACGGCGGCATACAAACGATTCATCATTTATATTTCAAAATGTATATGACATATTGCGTCCCAATTTTGAACACTGTATTCTTTACGTTTCTTCAGTTTGATAAAATATGAGGGGGAGCATTGTGGTCTGCAAATCAAAACAACCATTGTTTCTAAAGTATAATTGTCAAAACTTACAATTATAAAGTCAGGAAATGGCAAAGTTTTTTTTTAATAAAGAAAAACTAATTGCCATTATAATATGGCAACCGCAAAGACCTTTTTGAAATATGAAAAACTTGCAGTATAAAGCAATCGCAAACAACTTTTCTTCTTAAAGGCAAGGCATCTCTTTTGCATGCCTAAACATTAACGTTGTGTAAATACAATGGCATTTAGAAGGAAATGCCATCTGGAAATCTTTAGCAAAATATAAGAGATAGAAACTCAGTTTTAGTGGAATTATAGTGAAAGTAAGACTCTGATTTGATTTTTTTTCGCGAGAAGAAAAATTCGAATGTACAATAAACGGCTATTGTTTTTCTTTCACATTTTTCAAATTCTGGGTAATTACTGACCCCCAGATTTCACAGACATGCCCTTCATCAATAGCATGGGCATGGGTTATCTTTTCCTGGTCTGCGGGGATGTTTGCAAATGAGATCCACTGCCTTTACTATGCAAGAACATTTTCAAATTATAATTTTGCAATTTAACAAATCTTCACTCCTCACTAAGTCGTGAGGCTTTCGTCCTTTTGTTCCAGTTTGACTTACAAACAACACTCCGTTGAAGAAATGAGTGCAGCCGACAAAACATCGGAGCGATTTCCATTCCTTTTTGTCGAGGGAGTCTGAAGATCCGTCAGATCGGATCACCGGTGGCTCTCTGTGCGCCATTATTCAGGAAGAAGATCCTGTAAGAGAACAAAAATAAAAAAGGAAATACAGATAAACGAATTACACTTTAAACAGCTACGATAATCAAATTGGTTGTTTGTTTGTTTTATTTAATCACGGATATGCTGTTAACTGAAAGCTGATTTTCAACAAGGCCGTGAACAAATACATGTATATAATACAATGAAAGACAACCAATCACGAACAAAATAAATTATAATATTAACAATCAACAAAATAAAAATACTCAGTTAGATACTAGTTTAAATATTTACGATACAAACAAAAATAAAGAATGTGATCAAAAATTGATTTTGCGGCATTAGGCTACAATGGTAGAAGTAAAGGGGTGGAAAGGAAACTTATTTATAGTGTGATGGACATACGAGGAACATAAACAATGTTTTAACATAAGACGAATAACAGAGGCAAAATCAAAGGAGTGAGGAAATAGGGAAGTTTATGGTTGTAATGAAGGTGTTGTCTTCAGAACGAACCTGCTGAAGAACAGCCTGTGGCTAAAGCAGGTATCGTGAAAATGAAATGAGTGAATAAACGCTTTGCTATTCACATTCTTGCTATCCCTTTGTAAACATATTCAGGGGATAATAAACGTCGTATGTCAAATCACATACAATCGGTACACTGCAAAAACAGTGGTGTTAAAATTACTCCAGTCGGTGTTGTATGAGAACCACACCAAGCATTTTACACCAGTGTTAAATTCATGGTGTTCGTTCATCACCCACTGGTGTTATTTCAACACCCATTGGTGATGTTATCAACAATATTTGGTGTTATATTCAAACTTCATGGTGTATTTTAAACACCTGCTGGTGCGGTCCTCTCACAACACCGACTGGTGTTGTTTTTGACACCGTAGTGTTTACAGTGTATCCAATTTCTAAACATCAAATGTCAATAATCTAAACATACATTTTCAAAACACATCTTTGCTATCACTTTCTATAAACCACACTAATTTCCTCATTGCACTATAGGTGCAATTTTTGTAATTCCTAATTTGTATTCTTAATCATGTATCCAATGCAACGTCAATGCAATTTATTTGATTCTTCCAACTTTTAAAGTATTCTATGAATATTTGTATCATGATTGTGTAACGCGTTAGTATTTTCGTTGTTGTATAGTTCGAATGCGGTCAGATTATTTCGTTTTAATTTTCTGATAAATTCAAAACGTATTCATGTTTGTCTCAAGTGTTAGTATTTTTTCGGTTGTATAGTTTTAATATTGTCATAATTTCGAGTCATTACATGTTACATGTACAAGGTGGGCCTGTATTATCCCTTTTGCGCAGATATTGAAAATAAATGTTGAATTGTATTAAATGAAAGACATGCATTGGGTAAACGTTTTACTTGTGTGGACCTATTTTGACTAAATTTGTAAATGTGTACTGTATAGTGAATGTTATCACCTAACACATTTTCTCCAAATATAGACATTTGTAGTTTTACATTGATTTCGCTGCACACACATTTTATACAGTTAGTTTACACCCAACGGGAACAATACAATAGTGGCATAGGTGAAATCACAGCTAGGTATACTTCACTGCACCATATAGGGGTACAAGTGTTTCTTCGGGTGTTTAAGTTGCACAGCAGATAAAGTGCTCTAACGTCAGTGAACGTACTTTCATAATTTTCTATGAAGCAATATGGAACCCTTATTTTGGAACTGAAATTGCCTGTGCCGGACTTTGTCATAATTAGAATAAATTTAAATCAATCAGCTTTGAATATTAAGATAAATTTAAATCAATCAGCTTTGAATATATCAGTCAAAATCACATATAAAGTATGGAGTATGGACCTGTTCAGGTGTTATTTTTTTCGCAAGTATGACTCGAATGACAATACATGGTCGATTGAAGCATACTAGTGCCTGGCTCTCAAACACACACGTGATACGTGTAATGTGAAATCCACGAAGTGATAACAACATGCAGCTCTTTACCTTCCTCAAAATGCTGCCCCTCCAAAAACTATACTTGCAAAATCGCCTGAGAAATGTAACATAACTTACCCTCCAGTTGGCAGGTCGTGTATAATTATTTTCCGTAGGCAGAAAATCGTAATGACTGCATGCACATCATGACGATACCAACCAAACATAATACGACAAAAATCAGTATCAAGCACAAAAACGTACTGTATATCCCAGTGCTGTTCTGTTGTGATGCAGCAACTTGCTTAAATAAACATTCATCTATTATACAGTTCATTCCACCCCATTGAGCAAGCTCATTGTCCTCTAACGAATATCACGCCTTCTTTCTATTCTATTTGTTATTTTTTTTTGTTCATTTTGATTGATATAACGTGTGCGTCAAAACTGAATTTCGTTATCGAGTGTCGAATCAAAAGGCGGGAATTAATATTTTTACCTTTACCTGACCTGCTGCCTGCAAAACATTGTTTATACGTTACTCTAAATGCCAATTAATGTGTGTTAATAGTTAAATCTTATTAATCTAACAACTTATACAACTCATTGAAGTATAGAGATTTTAATTTTTTTGGTTGAGATTTTATCCACTCCATTAAACTAAAGACCGAAGTTTTCCGCGTTGCGGATTTTCCGCGAAAGTCATGGAAATTGTGGTAAAACGCGGAAAACAGCATTTTGAATTAAAAAAAAAAATCATGCCTGAAAAATCACCCCAAAATAAAAGTCATAAATGTTTATTGAATAAAACTACATTAAATTATGAAAAAGGTGTCTAATAAAGCAAAGGATCATGTATTTCCAATAAATATGTCCCCAAACCCAAATCAAAAACCCTCATGGGTCTCATAAACAGTGCTTGACGTTATTTGTGATTTTTTCCAACAAAAATTCATGTCGTAAAATTGCAAAACTACAACGCGAAGGAAAACGGAATTTGACATCTGTACACCGGAAAACTTCGGTCTTTACATTAACCCTAATCCATGTATCAGCGCTGTTTTTTGGATATGCTATATCTGGGGGGGGGCCGGCGGATCCGCCCCCCCCCCCCCGAGATCTCGGCCGTCGATCGCGCGATCGCGCCGAAAATCGGCACGACGTTACCAATCACGTGTAATCTACGACTTATAGTTCTTATCAGGAATTAATTTTCATATCAATTAATTATGCTAATTTATGCGAAAAATCATAATTAAGCTGTAAATCACTAATTAAAGTCCATACTGCTTAATTTTTGTGTCATGGACACTCTTTTAGCATTTCTCAACAAGTTTACTTGAAAAAAATCCGGAATCAAAAAAATGATTTCCTGTGTATTTTATTGTTGTTTTTTTTTTCAAATTTCTTATTTATTTCTTTGTTTTTTCAAACCTTTTGTTCTCTATTTTTTTTTGATGATAATTGTCGGGGACACTTTGTCGCGGTCATAAACGGCAAAAATTAATTAATTTCAACCAATAAAAGTAAAAATAATCATACATTATGAATTTTGGTTGAAAACACAATTTGTATTGGAAATTACACCAAAATCACGTTTTTGAGCGATTTTTGGGGTGACATGCAAGTACAAAATTGTTACGTAACTTGGGAACGCTCGCTACCCGACGTCGCAAATTTGGTCTCAAAAGATGCGCGACATTCGAGAGAAATAAAGTTCATGAAACGCCGTGGCAACTGCTTCGCGCGTTGCAGACATTTTGCGCGAAACGTCGGGGGGTGGGGGCGGATTCCGCCCCCAGCCTTTTTAGGGTTAAACCCAATACCCAATAAATAATTGATGATAGAAAGCAGCAACATACATGTACATAATATTCACACAATTCATACTGCTGTGATCAGATTTAGTTCATATAGCGACCCTTTAAAGAGTTAACAATTTAAAGGGAAATAGCATGATTAGAATCAGTCCTCTTTGGGGGATTATACTATTTAGGGTTTCTGCTCTGAATATTCTGTGGTCAAACTTTTACCCTTTTTTTAAACAATTATCATCAGTATTCGCTGTGACACGCAAATTTGTTGTAAAGCTTTGTATGTGTTCAATTTCAATCAGGGCCATTCATGTTTCCTTTTGTCCTTAAGTAAACAAATTCATGACAAATCCTTCCAGCCTAGATTTAGTGTATACATTGGTATATGTTTCTACTCAATTGGTTCTTGATATCATTGGTATGTGCTCAAATTCTGTTAGGGTCCTACTTTAATTCAGTACAATTTTTATGTTTCCTTTCCTCCTCAAGTAAACAAATTCAAGACAAATCCTTTCGGCTGAGATTTAGAGTACTCAATGATATATGTTTCTACTCAATTGGTTCTTGATGCATTTTTAAGTTTTCTCAATCATGTCATTGTCCTTTAAGTTTTTTTTTTTTTTTGAAAGGGTATGTGCTTGTTAAACGGTTGACTCAGTGTGGTATGGATTTTAAAGGCTCACTGCCGATACACAATAACCACAGAAAGGTATTTTTTCGCACGCAATGGCCAAGAACTAATCTTACAACATTCATGAGTTATTCAGTGATGCAATGATGTGGCACACGGTATAGGATGTGATTATAAGAGGACCTTATAAGGAAATGACATGATTGGGAGCGCATAAAATACATCAAGAATCACATAGACCAGTGTATACACTAAATGGAGTGTAGATCTAGGATGGAAGGATTTGTCTTAATTTCATTTACTTGAGGAGAAACAAGCATTGATAATTGGATATAGTACAAGTATGACCCGTAAAACACTACACACCTTTGTCCGCCAAAGCGAACACGAATGTCAATTGTTAAAATTATGGTGGAAACGTTTTGACCATGAAATTTTCACAGCAGAAACCTTGAACAATGTACTCGATTGTATAGAGATATCCTCCGATGAGGACTGCTTCTAATCCAGCTATTTTCCAAGTAAATGTTCATGAGTTATTTAGTGATGTAATGACGAACATACAGGCTACAAGAGGAATATTCTACCAGTACTTTCTTCAACAACCAACGTTGTATAAATACATTACATTATGGGGAAAACTGTGACCACTGTTTGTATTATTTGAGTCAAATATAGGTCGCTATTCCACCATGCTTCGACGGTGCAGAGGTGTCGATCCTGGGGGGGGGTGTCAGGGGGAGCAATCGCCCCACAATAGAAAATATTCGGGGGGAGCGTTTTTGCCCCCCCCCAATAATTTTGAGAATATCTTAAAATTTTATAAATATGCAATGCAAAAAACCATTGGAAAACGCGCCGAAAATCTTCTTGGACATTTTTTCACTTTTGCCCCCCCCCACCCCCATTCGAAACATGGATCGACACCCCTGCGACGGTGGACATTTTAATTCACCACTTATAAGTTGTTTCTTCTCAGTACATCCGAAAAATTATACCCTCCAAAATCAAATGATTCCAATTTTGTGACAAAAGCAATATATTTTGGGGACGTGGACGTATTAGCACCATTTTGGCGTCTTATTGGCAACATAAAGCCCGCGAATCCACGCTTACAAAAACCATATATCAAAATGGTAATAATAAGAACTCCAAAAATGGTTTTATGAAAATGAAGCCGCCAATGTGACTAATGGTTATAAAGGGAATCTTTTGAGAACCATTTTATCAGGCAGGAAAACTCTAATCGACTTTCAATCCCATACAAACTTTGTCAATATTTTGTCGTGTCTTGAAAAGGTTAGATATTGAGACAGCGTTAGTTTGTCAGCTAAACTAATAAACAAATAAAAAAGTTTCACTATTGTTATATATTTCCACAGAAAATTCGTTTGTATGGTATTCAAACTACAAAAATACTTAACAAACTTCTGTAAAGCAGCACGATTTATACATCACATCAGTTATTCATAGGATGTAAGAAACAAACCAAATTCTAGAGGGTGGTTGCAAAAAATATCCACGGTTCTTTAAATCAATTAATATAATTGTTATTTAATTGTACACTGACGTCACTTTTCCTGTTAATTTTATTCTATGAAGGAATTGACAATCAAGACGTACTGTACTTAATAATTTCGTTGTATCATTGTATTGTTCATTTGTTTATTTGTGTTTTTTTTTAATTTTGTTTGTACAAGTATTGTGTGATTAAAACAAAAATGTAATAAACGTAAACTATGATAATTATCATCATTTAATAAGCACTTTTCATACTCTCATTAATCATCGTTGTTTCCATTCTGTTCATTTGTTTTCGTTTTGTTTGTATTTTAATTACGTAAGTTTGCCAATGTCATTTACGGACCTACGAGTGTAAATTTACATGTAAACAAAATACGGCAAATAATGCTCTCAAAATTGGTAATATTATAAACATTTCATGAGAAAATCTGAAAACCGTCTTGTTTTATTACGTAAAATGGGTATAGGATCTTCCTTTAACATGGCGTGATCATATCAGCAATCGCATTAAGATAGAATAAAAAACATTTCTGTACTCAACTCTATACAGAATAAAAGAAGGAACATAGTTATTGTGTTTTACTCCCATACATGTACATTCAGCATGGAACTCAGCGTACACCATTGATACAGATAATCGTGTAAGGGTCTGTGTATATAGATCGTCCACACCAAAACACACCCATGCAGCGTTACAAATGAATGGAGAAAAGGAGGCTTACATAGATAGCCGGATTTTATTCACCCAGCGGATTTCTTCCTCTTGTCATGCAAATCGATATATCTCCAATTCCCTTTTGACAACACTTCTTAAAGGTCACTCTTAAAGAAAGAGATTCGATCAAGCATTAAAAGGATCGCACTTAAATGGTGTTGTATACACTCACTTTTCAAAGTGTGGACAAGTGAGAACTCGCTTTTCGAGAGCGACGGACGTACGAGGGTATGCTGAATAGTCCATAGCCTAACTAAAAAAGAGTTACAGCAATAAAACTAGTCATGTGATAAATTCATCCCTTTTTGATACTAACTACGTTGTTTCTTTTTAGATGCCTTTTCTTATTTTCCTTTTACAAATGATTTTACATTGACAGTTGAGGTTTTTGTCACTGGTTATTTTGGCAGATTTTTGATGGCAGACACTTGCCCTTCCAGACAGGAGTCGCCTTTATGGGCTGTTTCCAGGCTCTTCTGAGATTCTTTCCAGTGTCTCTGCCATATTTTAAGCCAGCAACCTACTTGAGTGGCATTCTCGACAGTGATAACCACATTTGGGTGGATACATGTCTGTTCTGACAAGTCTTTGCCATTAAAAATATGTGAAAAAATTGACGGTTTTCAGAACCCTCAACTGCTAAATTTAAATCATTTTATCAGAAAAACATGAAATAATATCTGAAAAGAAACAATGCAGTTAATATTAGAGAAGGTTGAATTTAATATATAACTAAGTTTCATTGCTGTAGCACAATTATTTATTAGTCAGGCTAATGAGGCTATGAACTTTTCAGCCTAACCTCGTATGCAAGGGGTGGAAAAAGCTCTCAGCTCCACGAAACTGCAGCGTGCAGTTCTTGAGATTCATTTTGCAGTACATGTAGATAAAAATGTGGGTATAAGCTGTTTCCCCGAATATCTCGGATATACGTGATTTCATGTACACTTATTTTGAATACTGCAGCATTGTTCACCTCATTTGATAGTGTTTTATATTGTAAAAGAATGTAAACGATCATATCTTTAACGTAGTATCTGAATTAAACGCAAGTATATAGTCCACAAAGCATTAATAAGGTGTTATGGTAATCTGAATTATACCTCAGCATAACGATCACACTCTGATCTTTCTGCTGAGGTATAATTCAGATAACCTTAACACCTTATTAACGCTTTGGATGCTATACTGGAAATGTAGTCGAAAATCTCGGTGGTCCCCCCTCCCCCGAGATTTTTCATTAATTAATTTACAAAAATCGAAAGACATTCAGAATCTGTTATTGGTGTGATATGACCTTTGGGTATTGTTGCGAAA
>JZLH01S0634674.1:21152-32901 GCA_001188425.1 Eucidaris tribuloides | reverse complement strand
TCTGCAATTAAAACATAAATGAAACGACAAATACAATGTTTTTGTGACGTTGAGACCCATTCCTCTACTGACTACTACTACTACCACCACCACTACTACTACTACTCCCACTACTTACCACCACCACCACTACTACTACTTCTACTACATCTACTTCTTCTTCTTCTTCTTCTTCTCTACACTACTACTACTTACTACTACTAGTATACACTTCTAATACTTGTCACTATGCAAGGGCGAGGCTGGGGGGTGCACTGGGTGCACGTGCACCCCCCGCAGAGCCACAGGAGTTCCACCCTAATAGCAAAAAATGCAAATTTGCACCACCTTTCTGCCTTTCAACGCCTGATTTTTCTCAATTTTAGTTCCACCTCCTAAGATGTGCCCCTCCCAAGTTTTCCACCTCCCCAAAGATGTGCACCTCCCCATGCCCAAAACCAGCCTACGCCTTTGCTATGTAAACCATTATTTCTATTGCTGCGCTTACTATACTACTTACTTCACTATCTACTATACTACTACGAGTCTTCTTCTACTACTACTACCACTACTACTGCTACTATCTAGCAATAATAGATTACACAACCAAGTTACAAAATTGATTATTTTGGTTATACCCCCCTGTTTTTTATATTCTTCATTCAATGTTTTCTCTCCTTAGCACGCGCGGCCAGCCCATGCCTCTATTTCAGTCCGCCCTGTTAAAAATAGTTTCAGCGAATAGTAATGGACACAAGTAAGTGCAAATCAACAGTTAGAAAAATATAATATAAATAATATAATAATAATAATAATGATAATAATAATAATAATAATAATTAATAATAATAATAATAATAATAATAATAATAATAATAATAATAATAATAATAAATAACTAATAATAAATAATAATAATAATAATAATAATAATCTAATAATATAATAATAATAATAAAAAAACAAATAACAATAACAATAATTAATTAATAATAATAATAATAAATAATAATAATAACTAACAAACAATAAGAATAAATTAATAATAATATAGACATTATTATAACTGCGCCCGACATATGATGTATGTCTTGACTTCATTAATTTGAGGGAAATAGAAAAAAGGAAGTTGCTAGTCCCTGATTTTCGCTTTTCTAAAAAAAAAAAAAGGAAGCGCTTTCAGAACGTGTGATTTTCAAGCATTGATAAGATGATATGTGCTACATAGCTGGAGAAAAATTTCACTTTTATAACTTACTAAATCTGTAATATTAGCTCATTAAATTATAAAGGCTTAATATAGGGTTATCTGCCAATGCTATGGCTGCCATTTGAAGTTGGAGAACATGCCGCTAGAAGTGGTGGTTATGCCATGATAAAAATGTTTATTGTTTTGTAAGTTGTTTAATTTTTCTGAATTTCATGCAATAAATAACAAGTCAAATCACACAAATATAATTTAGAAAACATATGAAATGATTGCCAAAGTAAATTAATCTTCATTGTAAAAAATTACCAAAATTACAATTATACCAAGAAATAAAGTATATAAGTATGCACCAAAATATATAACAATTTAAGTTATTTTATGCACATGCAGAGGGCTGCCGTTTTAGAGAGCTTAGAGGCACGCGTCAGGCCGAAAGTTAACGTTCATTAATGCAACACTTAATCAGTTATGATAGTAGGATGGACCAATATCGGGTATAAAATCCAGTTTTATTTGTTTGCAGTCATGTTGAAGGAAGGGCTAAAATAATCGTGTGCCTGTTGGTTGTCTCTGCATGATGCGCTGCAGGTGAAGCTCACACAAATAAATGCAGTAGGGGCCTACGCAAAGATATAACTTAAATAAATTAACTACAAATATTGAAATCCAAATTTGTTGTTTTTGTTATAAATTTCCATACAGTATTTACCCTTACAGTAGTAGAATGTATCTGCACTTAATTTGTGTCAATCTTCCCCTCTTGTAAAGCCTATTAAGATGAAAAATTGACAGCTCGACAACATGTCAGCCTATTGCGAACAGCATCGGACATTAACAACAAATGCTGAACGAGTAAGTGTTAACAAATTATTATTTATTCGTTTATTTCATTTTTCACATACAAATAGTTTTCACATAACATATCAAAAAACATAACATTTACATAATATAACACAACATAAGTTTAGCATAACATATGCGTAGGTACGGTGACAATTACCAGTTCATTCAAGACAATGAATAATAGAGTTCACATAACATAGTTTACCTGTACAGTATTTAAGAATTAAGTGGTAAACAAGAAGGAGAATAAAAAGAAATATGAAGGGGGGCCTGGTTAAAGGCAAGCTTCGTAATTGACTAGCTTCCCCTTTAAAAACAACTTTACGACGTGTTATTGAAAATATTTGCGGAATAAGGCGAACATTTTATTATTGAATGTGGAGATATTTAATCACATTACTGTCACAATTAACTCAGATGATATTACAAGTTACATGATATGCTAAATACATAAAATGAACACAATAAAATAAAAATGTGACAGAATAAATAATAATAATAATCTATGTAAGTTTGGAAGCAGTAAAAGTGACTCGCGGGCAGCGCCATGGGGGAGGGGGAGGGGGGTCGCCGAATGCCCCCGCAGAATTTTTTTCCAAAGTAATTTGCAAAATACGGGGGTGTTACCGCTTTTTGAATTTGCAACCCCCCCCCCCCCCGCCTGATTGTGTTCATTTGATCGTAATCTTTTTTTTGGCGGGCAAAATTATTGCTTTGGTACCGTCGTGGATGATGTTTGGCTTCTAATTGCCGCAAGGAAAAAAAGCGCTGCGACAAAATAATTCTTTTGCGTTCTGGGTCCCCTGCCTCCCACTTAGTCGGATGATGTTTGGCTTGTAATTTGGCACGTAACGATTTTGTGGGCGCGGCCAAAATTCCCGACAGATTCTTCGCCGCCCCCCCCCCCCCCACTCCCCAAAGTTTTTGCCCTGGCGTCGCCTCTGAAGTGACTGTAAACTTCCATTATTTTCCCAGACTCCCACTCAGCGTTATTGTAAATTGGTGTGATAGTGTGGATAACTCCCTATTGATTTTGTACACAAGAGTTTCCTCTCTTTCTCTTTTTTTACAGTTTTTTTTTTTTTTACTTTTTGTCAAAATTCTAATATTCGCCTGTCTCTTGTGGTAAGTGCTGCAGCAACAAACAGTCATACATGCTTTTCTGAAAGAATTGAGGCACCTTCCGAACTGGACCTCTCAAAAAAAAGAAATGCAAATTTGTTAGGACTGTATGTACAAAAACATTGGAGTTCTCGAGGCTCTCAAACAAGAAGAAAGTAGCCGAGCTTGAACAATTTAAGAAATCCTCCGTATAGTATTGAACAGTTTTCCCTATTCATATCTGCTGGAAAACGTTCACTTCCTGTCTGGGTATTTTCCTGTTTATTTTCCAATACAGTGGGTCCCTTTCTTGGGGCCCTATCAGAGACTTCTAGACCTTTTACCCCCTATATCAACTTTCTCGGGGACTTCAGCTTTAGACTGTTTCCCAGTAAACGTTAGTCGTATAATGAACTGATGAAGAAATACTGTCACTTATTTGGGGACCTAAAAAGGCTTGCCTACTCGAATAAGGAAACTGATAAGAGTAATTACTCGTGTCATTTATTTGACCTAAAAGGTTGCCTACTCGAATAAAGAAACTGATAGAGCAATACTGTCATTTTATTTGCCGCGACCTAAAAAAGGTTGCCCTAGTCGAAATAATAAAACTGTAAGAGAATACACACTAAGAACTAGGAGTGCAGATAGGGTGCGCACAGAAGCTCTTCCGGCCGCATTTGGCCTAGGGAGCTAATAAGCTCCTTTGAAAGAGCGGGATGTCGTGTACGGTGCACATTTGCACGCGTAGGGGTGCAGAGTCGTCGGGGTGCAGATTTGCACCCCATCGTAGTCTTTATCGAAGTATTGTGAGATAGTTGGTGTTAGTGTTGGGTACTTGTGTGGTGTATTATTTGCATGATTCCATTATGCTTCAGTCATAATGATTTTTTTTTGTCATGGTTTAGTGCAGGAAGTCAATTATTTTATCATATTATTCATTTTTGTTATTTTGGGAGTTTGGACTCCTTAATTAACGTACTTGTGAAAAGAATACTAATGTTTACGATCGTCACACACTGATTGACCAATCAACGAACGAGCACGACGTTTGATCGGCAACCGAATGATTACGGTCAAGGGAAATTTCTCTTCTTCAAAAATAATTAACCTACACCAGATACATTATAACATTATACTTGCTTTGTATTTTAATGATTTTACAGTATTATATGAAATGTATGCTCATGCTAGATACATTTCTTATTTGTGAAGAGGAGAGATTGGCAATGCGTATCTTCCAAATGGGCGCTAAAATTGAGACGGCGTAATTGAACAACAAAGGGTGATTGTTTACACAAGTCCAGCACATATCCGGCCACTGACGTGGCCCGGCTGTGTACGATTTACGAATGGGGTCATTCTACATGCACTGCCCGTATCCATTCGGACGCACGTTGATCATTTTTCTGTTCCTGGGTTACTGCGTTCATTCTTTCGTCGGGTCAGTTTACCAGTGTTAAAAGTGAGTATTTGTATTAATTGTGGAATATGACAATAATTTGTATGAAAAGAATAAGCACGATTAACATTTTGTTTTCGTTATTGCGCGAGACCGAGCGAGTTATGAATGTCTTTGTCGGCGGGTGATTTGAAACTTGTCTAGTCCCGGTGTGTTGTTTTCTTCGAATATTTCTACAGTTTTGTAGGGCAAACATATTATCCAGGGTATTGTTACACTTTTAAGAATTTCTGATCAGATTGGGTACCTGCATGCATGCATGAGGCTGTTCAACTGAAATTCAATTGGGTAAGAATAATGCGTATATACTGTGGAGGTATTGACTGCAGTCATTTGACCGGCTCTATAATTCATCTTATTCTTACTTTTGTAGTCATGAGAGAGGCTGAATAACTATGATTTGCCAAACAAATTGCCTATTTAGAACCGGGATTTAGAACTGTTTATTGTACACTTTATCCTCCCGTGTTATATGCACACAAATGCAAATCAATGCTTTTGCTTATAATATTTTCTGTGTGTGTTTTGTTTTGCTTCAGAACTCACTCTCACAGCCTGCTGTCTCCTGCTCCCTCTGCTTCTTGGAGAAAAGGACATCACATGTGATTGACAAGGTAAGTAGTAATGACACATACTTTACACAATAAAATCAATCTTACATGTTTACTCTGTATTCTATACCACACGATATTGGAATTGGATTAATAGCTGCAAGTTGTTACTAATTTGAGTAATTACCAATTTCACCCTTACACAGCTGTGGCTTGATATGAACTTAAGAATACCTGTACTATTTTTTTAGCTGACGAAAAATACAATGTATTTCTATGCACAATTGACCTGTGTTACTCATTTCAAACAGTACTATTACTGATTCTACTGAGAGTGTAGGCAGCTATGTATGTGTATGCATCAATATTCAGATAATGGGTATGAGAATTTTTTATGGGAATTATACAGATCATCATCAAGTGATATGAAAAGATTGAATTTTTTTTTTCACAAAGCAATGTGGCATGAAAATACATGGGGTACAAAATTTGAATTGCATAGTGACACGGTATTGGGTCATGAGTATGCTTGTAGTCCTGTTCCACATCTTTCTTAGCAACTGGAGGCTCATACTTTATACAGAAAATCAAATGCTGCCAGGGGTATGTTTATAAAACAGTCTTTATTGTATAACCAGCAAACGTAGGATTTAGGTCACATGTGAGTGTATTTATTTCACGGTATGCATGATTTGTGACTTGCCGGGTGGGCATTTCATCATAATCTGAATATCACTATACATGTCATTGTAGTAAGTGATAACACACTGTGTAGAGAACGTCACTACCTGTTATCCTATCAGGGAAAACACTAGCTTACAGACTAATTTTCTGAAAGAAAAAAATGCATGGTTTAGTGTTCACAAATTAGTGCAAATATAACTACAGTCTTATGTTGAATGTAATATGTGTTGGGAGGAAATATAAACCTAAATAATTTTGGTATATATGCATTTCTTACAATTTCTAGGAACCTGAGGGGCCGACTCCAACATTGGTCATCAAAGGTCATCATTTCCGTCCAGATGACCTGTGTATCAAGATGGATGGGGAGGAGATCTGCTGCTGTACAAGCATGGCTCAAGGAGTTGGTGCCACGTTTGCGGCATATTATGCATGGTAGAGTACCCTAATACACTGTAATGGGAAACTGATATATTTTCCAACAGCAAGTTTTGGCCAAAATAGAATACTCCAGGCCTTTTCCGACAAAAGTGCAGAGGTTGGTTAATGTCATTTTGTTGTAAAAGATGTAACAATACATGTACCTCCTCCCCGTAAAGCGATTGCAGTAATATTTTGGATTTGTATACTTCATTACAAGATGACATAATGTTAATCATATCATTACTTTTATGTGTTTAAATACCCATTGCTATTACCACGACAATTAATATCACAAATTGTGTATTTTACACATTTTGGTACCCATGTTCCATCAAAGTCTAGACGCCCTGGAGGACAACTAGTGGTGGAATTTGTTAGAGACATGCATTTTTATCATCTCTGATTATTCACAAATCACAATATGTCGCTACAAGCAATTTTAGTTGTTTTGCTGTCGTTTTCTGATAATTTCGTTACAATGCCATACTTTGTGAAAGTTTGATAGAAAGGTTATATGAATGAACAAAACTATACTTGGCCTTCATGTATTTCTTTTTTTATTCATCAATTTTCTGATGTTTTGTTTCTTGACATATTCTACTGTTTTACTGATGTTAAAATGAAATTTGTATTCTGAAATTGGCATTACTGGTATACCGTACCTCAAAGGAATTATGTGAAAAAAAAATGAAAATGTGTGAAAACAGTATTTGTAGCGTCTCTTGCAGCAACAACTTTCTTCATAAACCAATGAATGCAAACTGACTTTTTCTGTAAACTGTTTGGGCATGCCATGCAAATCAAGTATCAAAATTTGCCCAAACTACAGAAATGTTTAAGTTTAAGTGCAGATTTCAAACTTGTATACTAATGTTTCTTTCAGTGTATGATATGCCATTGTTCATGACTTCATGTTCATAAAGGTATTTACATCATTGTGTATTGATATCTGTCATATACATTTCAGATGAATACAAAAGTAGTATACGTCAGTTACAATGAGGTTACATGTATTTTTCTTGCCATTTCTGAAAGATTAAAAACTGATGTCATTAAAGAGAAAAAAAAAACATCGGGGTAATAATGCCATAATTTGTTCCGACAACTCCGATATCACACCTTACCACTTTAACACAATATGTGTACCAACCACACTAATACTACTATATGATAAATATGTTGGTTGCATTGCAATCCTCATAGCTTGTATCAAGTTTTGACTTTAATAAACAACTCAATGTGTATACAGGATACCGTACAAGTACATTAGATCACCTTCACATTGTCTATCATTATACATAACTATGTATGGACATAATGGTGTGACTTCATTCAGCTAATGGTTTGATGTTCATTTAAAAATGGAATACAGTGTAATGGATTATAGGCCTATAGCTTTCAAAATAATTCTAACTTTGTTTTATACCTTGAAATATTTTGTTTGCACAGTTATATAGTATTTTTTAAGCTGCCATTAAACTGTATACATGTTTTCAAAGGTTTTAGAGATAATTGCCAGTTTTAACATAGTAGCCAATTTCAATGTCAACATATCTGTGAAACTTATTCCTGTCATTTTTAATTTTGCTAATATAACTACTTTATCTTTTATTCATGTAAGCAATATTGTTGATGGTTGTCAGAGAAGCTTACAGGAATTCATGCATTTTATGATTTTGTGACACAAGTCTCATCTAGCTTGTTATGATGATGGCATCCTGGTTGTTTGTAAAGCCAACATACGCTTATACAGTCTTATACATTTGTTGACAAAATTGTTAAATGCAATCTTTAGACTGCAAATTTCAAACAATGGGTAGAAGCTGTTTAACTTAAAAGTATGCCTATGAGATAATTAAACATTCGTTATGGCGCTTGAACTTTCAATATACCGGTATGTAACTTGTAATAATTATGTAAACATATGTACTGTACATGTATTTGATGTGAGCTTTATGTACTCCATATACGATACATGTACTGCTATACTTTAGATTTAAAACTATGTGGCATGCATTTCAAACTGTTTTATCCAATAAACGTAAGTTCATATATTTATGTAAATATCAAGTATTAATATTTCATTTCATGTTTACTGGATTCACTATTTTAGAGAGTTATGGTGAGCAAGAGTGACAAAATGATGTGATAGCATGATAATGTGAGAGTCTGTAGATGTGTACTGATGATAAATAGTGTGAAAGTGAAGCAGTTGAGCTACCAGCATGCATCCTTGAGGGTACAAATCTACGCTGGTAAGGAATCATACATGTCCTATATTGGGGAGCATGTATATATACTTCCTTATGGGCACAGGTATGCACACCTTAGGCGATGCTATTTGGACATGGGTCTGCACCCCTAGAGGTGCAGACCCTTGTCCCAATAGCAGCTCTCAAAAGAGCACCCCACATAGAGGTGCACATTGTGCACCCCTGTAAGGGGTGCTCATTTGCACCCCTAGGGGTGCTGCTATTGGGACAAAGGTCTGTAGCCCTAGGGGTGCAAATAAGCACCCCAAAAGGTGCAAATAAGCTCCTATATGGGTGCAAATAAGCTCCCCTGGGGTGCAAATTAGCTCCCGTAGGGGTGCATATAAGCACCCAAGGGGTGCAAGTAAGCTCCCCTAAGGGTGTATATAAGCACCCAAGGGGTGCAAATATGCTCCTCTATGGGTGCAAATAAGCTCCCCTGGGGTGCAAATTAGCTCCCGTAGGGGTGCAAATAAGCACCCAAAGTATAAAAACAAGCTCCTTTAGGGGTGCAAGTAAGCTCCCCTAGGGGTGCAGATGTGCACCCTACATAGGGGTGCACACTGTGCACCCCTAGATAGGGTGCATATTTGCACCTCTAGGAGAGCTGCTATTGGGACAAGGCTCTGCACCCCTAGAGGTGCAGATTTGAACTCGTATTTCTTAGTGTGTATGGTACCCATAGGAAACAAAAAATCAGTTATACATATAGTTTTGGCCCTTGGAGGCTGATATCTAGGCACCAACGTAGCCAAATGAACCAGTTGAAAAACTTTGCATCCCCTTGCCCTACAGTTGATTTTGCCAAGTTAAATTCTAAAATCCGTTAAAAAAAGACAAGGCACGCCCTAGTATCTTAACATTTGACCTTTGACCTACTTATGTCATTTTGACCCAAATTTAACATTAAGGTCACTATGACATGTAGCATCTACCATCCAAGCTAATTACAAATGGGCCGATACCAACCAAAGAAAAAACTTCCAGGTATTTTCTATTATTTGACTTCATTTGACCTTTGACCTACATATGTGACCTTTGTCCCCCAAATAACATTGAGGTCCCTGTTACGCATCTACCACTCAAGTTGGTTACAAACGGGCTTGTGGTTAGAAAGTTATAGTTTGGGCAATTATGGGCCCTGCCCCCTGGGCCCCCAATGGGCCCCTGGTGTATCATTCCTGGAACCCTCTATCCCCTCCCCTTGTGGATCATTTCCACCAAGTTTGGTCAAAATGCATTGATGTGAATGTGAATTATTCCCATAGGGCCCTACCCCAAACTTTTGCCCCCCTTAGAGGCCAAACGGGGCCACCCTGGTCATTGTCATGAGGAACATTAATTTAGCACATATAGAGGTATCTACACACAAAGTGGCTTAGCTAAACTATTTCTGGATCTAGAGAAGATGTTTGAAAACTACCTACTTTTGACCTTTTAGGGCCCTGCCCCTGGGCCCCTAGAGGAGCCAGGTGCGCCATTTGAGGACCCTTAAATCCCCCTAAGGATAATTCCTGCCAAGTTTGGGCCAAATCCAATGATGCATTTTGAAGAAGGAGCTGAAAATGTGTAAAAGTTTACACACGACGATCGACGCACGACGAACGACGCACGACGGACGACGGACGAAAAGCGATCGCAATTAATAGCTCACTTGAGCCTTTGGCTCAGGTGAGCTAAAAAAAGCAATTATGTTCACTGGTCCCAAAGTTTGGAATGATCCTCCTTTGAAAAAAAAAAAACCAAAGTCCATCCTTGTCAGTCGTCAAACGCAAATTTAATCGGCTGTCACTGAAAGAATATAAAGCACGTAATTTCTAATGTAAGGTTTGTTTCTCGTAATTCTGCATTCTAATTGTATGACCATGCAGCTGCCCTGCTCTCGAAACTGAAATACATGCATTACGTATAGCTTCTTTAGGATGTCCTCATTTTCTCCTTTCTCTTTGGAGGGGAGGGCAGCTGGTTGGCTACTTTCATTGCTTTATAACAGTGTGCCATTGCGGATAACAAAACAATTTTACAGTATGTGTTGTTTACACTGTTGACCCATAAAACACCAAACAAACAAAAACAAGTTTTATGACAATCCCAATCCACTTGAACACTAGAAACGTAACGTAAATGTGGTCGTTATTGTTCTAATTTGGTTGTTTTTCTCAGTCTCACTGTTCATTCTGTTTAATATACATTTATTTTTTACAGTCTCCAAATATGGCAATTATCATACTTTTTCGGATCCTACTGCTGTTCAACTTCTCTTTATATAGGTGCCGCCATATCTATCATGATTTCGCTTGCCTATATGAAATATATTTTAAAATTAATTAGTGTCTTAATTTGGTAAATTTCGTCATTTATTCCTGTTTTTTACATCATTTTATAATGTTATATTGTCCTCATTGTTCTTTTGAAAAATAAATTGAAATTGAAAAGTCGAAATAAGAACGCAGGGGGTGTTTTTAATGTTCACACACCACCCTTTACAGCCACTGGCTAACAATGACCGTAATTTAAAAAAAACGTGACCTTCATAATCCTTCATGCTCTAATTGTCTTTGATAAGGTCTTTTAAGTCATATGATCAGACGAGTTAGTGCTTTAAAAAAGTAAAAATCTACAAGCACTCAAGTTGACGGGATTCACCTGCCCACTTCCTCCTATAGACTTACTGTGTGTAGCTCTGGTCTTATCCACCACAGGAGGGCAACTTGTTTATTCATGCATACCTTTCCAGTGGCAGCATAACTTTCCAAACATTTGTATTCCGGGATGTTTATTTGTCCATGTAAACACTACTGTAGCTGAGATATCAAAGTTTTTTTTAATTGAAGCTTCACAATAATATAGCGTATCACTTTAAAAAAAAAATTGGATATGATTTCAGCTGATTTCATTCATATAGATGTTTTTTGACGTGCAAATCAATGACACAATCTTTAAAAGACCTTATCAAAGACAATAGAGCATGAAGGATTATGAAGGTCACTTTTTTTTAAATTACGGTCATTGTTTAGCAGTGGCGTAAGAGGTGGCGTCGTCTGCGCGTAGGAATGGTCGGCATCATGCTGTTATGAGGGTTAGAAAGGGATTGGCTGGGTCACACAAGGGTGTGGAAACAAAAAATTGTCGGACGATAAATATGTGTTAATCCCTTTGGGATAAATTTAATACATGTTTCTATTAGTCTTTACACATCTTTAACGTCTTTTTATATTTGAAAATAAGAAATGGCCTACTTGTA
>JZLH01S0634673.1:43562-56992 GCA_001188425.1 Eucidaris tribuloides | reverse complement strand
AAACAACAACAAGACGACAACACACACACACACACACACACACACACACACACACACACACGCACACACACTCACACACACACACTCACTTAACATAACAATGCAGACCAGCCGAGTCTTTAGAGAGAAACAATTTATTATGATGTTAATGCACTAAATTTTCATTATGGCACAGTAATTGAATGTAAATTTCCATTTTGATAAATGCTCATGACGTTAATACTTAGGATTAAATACGTAAGCACAGAACTTATGTAGCCAGACACCGTCTTAATACACGACAGAGCGAAAGAATAAAAGAATTGTGTATGTGTGTGTGTGTGTGTGTGTATGTGTGTGTGTGTGTATGTATGTGTGTGTGTGTGTGTGTGTGTGTGTGTGTGTGTGTGTGTGTGTGTGTGTGGTGCGTGTGTGTGCCCACGCGCACGCGCATGTGTGAGTGTGTTTCGATATGTGTAGCATGATAAATTATGTAAAGACCGGATTAAAACCCCAATCCCAATTGTTTAATTCAAACATCACATCATCAATTAAATATAAATCATATGGGCAATTCGACGGTAGTGACGTTACACGGAAGGATTATTCACAACATTGTGTAGACTGTAGTAATGTGAATAACATATCTCGAGCGTGTAATTGATATAAACTCCTCAAAAAAAGTTTGGAAATCTGAGTTTGATCGATTATATCTCCCGTTTCGTATTATGATTATACCATCATGGAAAGGGTGGTAAATTAAAATGTGGTGTAAAGTGTAAATTGAAAAGCTGCAAAATGACCCAAGTTCGGTTAGTCACCCAGTTTTTGCTGTTGCTGATGAGTGAGTTCCCCAATGTCTCTTCGCTTGTTTTACATGCTTATGTGAACACTGACATGGATTAAAAGGAACACCTGCACAAGTAAGCTAATAAGAACAACAACAAAAATGAAAAAAAAATAAACAAACAGTGTATGGGCATTTGAAAACTTGACATTAGGCATAAATCTCACAGACCTTTCATCACATTAACACAACAAAGTAATAAAATAACTGGCAGGAGATTAATTTGCATGGATTTTCTCAGAGAGAAGGTATCACGAAAATGCGAGTGGAATGCCATTCCACAGCAACGAATCGCAACGCTCATCAACAGCATGGGGACCGGTGCTAGGGGGTGCTAGGCGGTGGTGTAAGCACGTAGGTCGTCCACCTGATACTAAACTCTCTTTATGTCATAAAACATGAATGAACATTGATGAAATCAAAGATTATGGTGAAGAAAAACATGGAAATCCATGCAAATCAAGCCCCTGTAACTGTTTTATTTGTTGTGTTAATGTGGTGAAAGTTATGTGACATTAAATGCTTTGTGTCCAGTTTTTTAAATACCCATAATTGTTTGTCATTTTTCACTTTTTGTTGTTGTTGTTTGCTTACATGTGCAGCTGCTTGTTTCAATCCATGCCAATGTTCATAATAGAGTGCATAACAACCAAAGAGACATTGGGAAACTCACTCATCAACAACAACAACAACAACAAAAAAATGAGTGACTTACCGAACTTGGTCATTTTGCAGCTTTTCAATTTACACTTTACACCACATTTTAAGATACCACCCTTTCCCTGATGACAAAGTAATAATCAGTAGGGTATCATTTTAAAGGAAATGAAATAATCTTTCTAATGATACCAAGTTTGCATTGATTATTACTACAGAACGGGAGATATTATGGATCAAACTCAGATTTCCAAAACTTTTTTTGAGGAGTTTAATTATACAACTTAAACTAGCTGAAGAAATAAGTGGGACAATTTTCACCAAATCTGCATTTCTAACAGAACAGCATGTCAAAAATGTGTCAGTAACTGGCGTTACAAAAAAGAACAAGCAATAACTTATGTGAATCGTATGTTTGACATGATAGTATACCTACGTTCTACGGTACTAGGTGGATGAAAAAAACCAAGAAACAAAGCCGGTTTCTTTCTTTCATAACTTCAAGATGCTTACAGAGGTTTGTCTCGAATTTTGTCAGCCAAGTTCCAATGAATACCAATCTCACAAGTTTTCATTGTCGCGCAGGAGTGCTCGAATCCCTCACGGAAGGATTATTCACAACATTGTGTAGACTGTAGTAATGTGAATAACATATCTCCAGCGTGTAATTGATATAATTATACAAGTTAAACTAGCTGAAGAAATAAGTGGGACAATTTTCACCAAATCTGCATTTCTAACAGAACAGCATGTCAAAAAATGTGTCAGTAACTGGCGTTACCAAAAAAAACAAGCAATAAGTTATGTGAATCGTATGTTTGACATGATAGTATACCTACGTTCTACGGTACTAGGTGGATGAAAAAAACCAAGAAACAAAGCCGGTTTCTTTCCTTCATAACTTCAAGATGCTTACAGAGGTTTGTCTCGAATTTTGTCAGCCAAGTTCCAATGAATACCAATCTCACAAGTTTTCATTGTCGCGCAGGAGTGCTCGAATCCCTCACGGAAGGATTATTCACAACATTGTGTAGACTGTAGTAATGTGAATAACATATCTCCAGCGTGTAATTGATATAATTATACAAGTTAAACTAGCTGAAGAAATAAGTGGGACAATTTTCACCAAATCTGCATTTCTAACAGAACAGCATGTCCAAAAATGTGTCAGTAACTGGCGTTACAAAAAAGAACAAGCAATAACTTATGTGAATCGTATGTTTGACATGATAGTATACCTACGTTCTACGGTACTAGGTGGATGAAAAAAACCAAGAAACAAAGCCGGTTTCTTTCTTTCATATCTTCAAGATGCTTACAGAGGTTTGTCTCGAATTTTGTCAGCCAAGTTCCAATGAATACCAATCTCACAAGTTTTCATTGTCGCGCAGGAGTGCTCGAATCCCTCGGATTCTCCTTTGTCTGACGTTCTGGGGCATGGGCGCCAGTTCATCTTCCTCATGTTCCGCTGGGGGTGCCTCTCCCTCCTCCTCTTCCTCAGAGTCTTGTACCTCTGGATGTCCCTGGCAGAGGTTGTCGAAGGCGAGGCGGAGGCATCTGGGGAAGTCTTGCGGGACGACCCAAATCCCAAAGAAGGGAAAGTCGTCGTGGTCCTCTGGCCGTGGTTGAAGCAGCCCTACTTCTACCAGCCTCTGGCACCTTGTATCCACAGGGATGTCTGCAAAGGATTAACAAAAAGACACAACCCTCTCGTGACCATGGGTGCATCAATGTGTAATAACTCAATGGGCCTTTCATGGCTTGGTACTGAGCGGGTTAATACAATAATTAGAATGATATTTTAGCATGAAAATGAAAGGTTATAATAATTAAACCTTTAATGCAAAGCTTAAAGATTAATTATTAGAAATGAAAAATCACAATAAATCGCATTAAATGTTCATATTACTAGTATGATTTTTGTTTATAAGTTACATTAAATCTCAACTAACCTAGTCGGTTTCGGAACTCCCGCCACGATAGCCAGGGGTGCCAAGACGCCGGTTTGTGGCGCCTAACTCTCTCTCGATGTGTGAGAAGTGTCAGGGCCACCATGGTGTCATACTCCCTTGGATCTGTCTGGTCCTCCTCAGCCATCTTTTGGGATACCTGCATGATGCATTGTGTCTGTTCGTCACCAAGTTTCAGGGATCCCAGTGTAGGCATCTGCCTGACTGTCGTGTGGCAAGATGCGACGGATTCGACGATATAGGTGATTCTCCTCTCCACATCATCCCCTTGTACTCTGGTGAATCTGTTAGAGGTAACAAAATGGAACACAAGTATATATAATTTTGCGGGTAAAACAGTATATGATCTATATTACTAAAAAAAATATAGAAAAGAAATGCAACTCGTGTGTGTATTGTGTTTGTATACCGTTAATTTTATACAACTTCACAATGCTTATCGATTGATACACTGTGCAATTAAAAAAGTACTCACCTATAACCTCTTGTTCTGGGAAAGATGGGTGTCATCTGATGGAAGGCTGTGATTCCTGTCGTTCTGATCAGGTCCCTAGCGACCTCTGGGGGACTGCAGGAAAAAAGAAGGAAAAGAAGAAAATTAACATGAGGAAATAAAATGATCCTGGAGTTCTTCAATGGAATTAGATGTCGATGAAATTCATGTTTTAATTGCAAAAACGTTGTAATCACCTTTTTCCTGCTAGTGCAACCATTCTTCGGAAGATTGCTCTGAGCAGGGCAGCTGGTTCCTTCTTCTGCGGTTCTATCATTAGCATCTTCGAAAGCCCTATCTCATCCACTGAAGAACGCACGTTGTCCTCGTTGGCGTGGTGTCCTGACTGGTACAGGGCTGGTGAGAACGCTGCTTCACCAGCCCAGCTGGCACCAATCCTCAGCATCAGATCCATGAGAAATGCGATGATTGACTCATTTGTTGCGCCGCACCCTGAACAATCTGTAGTAGAAGAATATTGTGAAGGCATAGTAACAACTAAATTGATGATAATCCCGATGTGTTTTTTATTAAAAGAAAATTAAACACAAAAATAGGAAATAGTACTTTGTGAGTATGCATACAAGATTGTTGTAATTAAAAAAGTATATGATATTACAATTTCGTGCAGTATTTTAAAATATAATAATTTGAAATGAGTATACTAATCAAAAGAGGTGGAAATATTTGTTGTAATACAGGCTAAATGGTAATGACTTCTTAAAAGTGACAGCTATGAATGGCAGAGAAACATTACATTAAATACATTAATTACTTACACCGGTCGATATTGGTGAGTGCCCACTCTATGGGCCATGGTTGTCCACCTACGTGGAAGGCCACACTCTTTGCCATGGAGTTGATCCCTGCAAAGGCATGGTTAACGTGGGATAGGTCCCAGGTTCTTGGTGTAAGTGCCGACTGGGTGATGGTGGTCCCAAGAGCGGCCTTGAGTGCGGGATAGTCCAGCCTCTTTGTGCCCCCATCTGCGAAGTAGATGAGGTATGCCATCGCTGCCCATTTCTTGGCGATACACCCCTCTCCGTCGAGAATTTCGATCATGCCTGCAACATTCTCCAGTATGTCTCGCTCGAGATGCGGCCGTAGGATTAAGATCTCATCGTCCAGGAGCTTGGCGATGAGTCGATTGGCATCCAAGATTCTAATGTCGGCCTGCTCCTTGATGATGACCTAAATGTCGAAAAAAGCAAAAGGAAAGTAGTGCAATGTTTTATACTTCAATTGGTGTCATTTAAGCAATTCATTTTTATTTTGAGATGTGAAAATTGTTAGTGTAGACTTGTGTCAGCAACTTGTCCACTAGTGATTCGGTATCGAATCTGAACAGGTCTGGTTTGTCCTTGTTCAGCACCTAAGTATGCAACAAAGATAACGAAATGAAGGCAAGATTCTTTAAAAACTTGACACTCAATTGTTAAAAATGTTGCAATTCCTTTTTTTTTATATGTGCAAACTGTTGAAAAGTATATAGAACGTCATGCTCACCTCCACTCGTAATGTGCTCCCATGCAACGTTAAGGCCTTTACCGCACCTCGCATGCTGTTCACAAACATCTGGAGCTGCTGGTCCACCTTCAAATAGGGTTTCTGGCCTCCCGTCAGAAACGCTGCCATCAGGAGACCTCTCGTTGTTTTGTCGTCACGGAGGGCAGGTGGGCGAGAATGCATCATTACTGGGTTGTACACCCTGATTTCGGAGATGTTGCCACACCTGCTGGCCTGTCTTGCCTGGAAATTAATGCAAAAATGACTGAAATCAGTTGCAAATTCAAACATTTGCAAGAACAACTGACATGAGCATGGTAATTTATGATTTGCTTATTAATTTCCTTTTGTTGACTGTGTTTAGTCAATCTGTAATTGCTGTATTTCTCCCCCAAGAGATCGTAGTATTATAATTATTAGCCTAGTATTTACTCACTTTATCAATGATTGACCCGTCGGCGGCGACCGTTAGAACCGCTGTCACCCCTAGTAGATCTGCCAGTGGCTGGTAGACGCGACCCTCTTGTCTAATGACATTCCTGTTCTCTCCGTTGAGAGAGATCCTTCCCTCTGGAAGGTTGAGATTCATTCCCAGGTGTATTTCCAGCTCTTCGAGACATTCGTCTGGCACCAATTCCACGAAATGCATGAAGTCAGCGTCCTTCATCCGCATGCCATGCTGAATAACAGCAAACTTCACGTAGTAATCGCCTCCCTCTCGCCTGATGACTTGCTGAAGAAATTTGACCCATAAATACCAATACCCTTATAAATTTTTGAGCAGATTTCACCAATGTGATCATTCCATCTTAATTTATTAGCAATCATAACACCAAAAAATTATAGAACTTGAATGATCGATAACATTATTATCTAATGATACAACTATTCTATAATAATTGATCGACGTATTAGAAAATAACATATGTGTCTTTTTTTTTATTTAAAACTTATTTGTTTGAAATCAACCAAGAACATATTTTCGTTAAATCATTATTAAGTTTTCAAATTAAGTTAATGATATTCTTGTGAGATAGATTTACTATAATTTATGATAAGATTTACATATATCATTAGATAAACAAGGAAAATAAGCGGGTTTAGAATTGAGCCTTGGGGTACACCACATCTTAAAGCATGCAAATTTGATTCTGTAATATTACTAACAACATATTTACGAATAGAAAAATAATTTTTACAAAGATTTAACAACATACCGCGAATGCCATAATTTTCTAGTTCACGTAACAAAATTGTATAATGTAACGTATCAAAGGCTTTGCTTAAATCGAGAAATAAATCTATACATTTTTTCTTACAATCAAGTGCATTCGTAACTTTAAAAATAATATCAACTAATGCAGAAGATGTGGAATACCCCGGACGAAACCCATACTGGTTATCTGATATGATATTGCACTGATCAAGAAATTTAAAAAGTCGATTATGAATATATTTGTCATAGATTGTAAAATATATTTGTAACACAGAAATGGGAGGGAATTTATTCATAAATTCAGATGATCTATTTTTATGCACAGGGATAACTTTGTTGCATTTTTCATATTTTCTGGAAAAATGCCTGAGCTCATGGATAGGTTAAAAAATATTGCACAATGAAAAACATATAATATAAATGACCCTTTTTATAATCGAGAAATCAATCTCATTAAAACCAGTACTCGATTTACTTTTAAGATTGCAAGTAATATCAATAATTTCTTTTGGAGATATTGGCATAAAAACAGTTTTTATCATTTCTTTTTAAATATTGCACACAATCGGACGGTAAATTAGATTGAGTGTTTTTGAAGTTTTCAAAACACCATCTACAGTTTCGAAATGATTGGCACAATTAAAATATAAGATATATTTAAATCAAATGGGAATTATCTAACGCGTTTAGACATACTTCAAGAACTCACCTCCATCCATAGTCCAAATGCTTTCCAGAAGGCACCGTTTACCATTATCTCTGTATGGTTGGTCTTTTTCATGACGTCTTCAACCTCATCCGCTGTTCTGCAATGTGTCGCCCAAGCATTATCGATGCCAAGGCCCTCATCTGTAATGAATTAAATGAAGTGATTAGTATAAAATAGATTGAAGGAAAACAAATAATCTGCACATCTATTAATTAAAATTAAATAAGAAGGTTATTCATACTTTTATATTAATTGTTGGAAAATTCACCACATAAAAAGATGGGGATATCCCCATAGTCCGCAGGTCCGATAGTCCGCGGGTCCGTTAGTCAGCGGGTCCGATAGTCCGCGGGTCCGATAGTCCGCGGGTCCGTTGGAGGAAAAGAGCAAAATCAAGAAAACAGGGGAAGAGAAAGAGAGGGGAGGACAATGTGAGCCGCTCCGACGGTAGGGGGGAAAAGTCGCAACGCACGAAATCACAGAAAACGCCAAAAACCTACCCATACCACTATTTTGGTGAATTTTTTTTATTTCAGTTTTCAAAAGTTTGATATCTTTTATATCTTATGTGTGAGTTTCAGCTTTGGATTCGAATTCTAAATACCCCAAAACAGTGATTTTCCAAACCCTTTTCGACGGGTCAAGTTGTCGTTCGAGCGAAGGATCGTCCGAAACCGGGTTGCTAAGGACAGTGTCACGTGACATCGGCACGCGGCGTATTTCCAGTATCCTTTTTCACAGACAGCATACTTGGTGTGTGATTGTATGCGTGAACATTTTATTCTTTACTTTTTTAATCAAATAACACGAATGATAATAAATTCGAATAAGCTCGGGACGCGGTACAGCTACTCCGTCCTAACGCTCGTGTAGAATTTCTATTCATTAAACGCACTCTTTTTTCCCTGTAATCAAACGGCCGAGTGTCCCATGCTTTTGACAAAGAAATTGTTTGGAATTCTCCGTTTGATTTGGGAATGCTATAGGGAAAATTTTAAGAACAAAAATACGTAATCTCTCTTTCAACAATCCAGTGCTGATTACAATGTTCATTTATACAAAGTGGACGCTACCGCAGAGACAGGTGTGAATTATTTTGGTGCCTCCCTTTTTACATTGGTTTGCATCTCAGAGTTGAGATAATTAGAGAAAGATTGTATCTTGCTGAAACTGAAAACGGCGAGTGTTCTCTCTTTCAAGTTCGCAACTGGTAAAGTGGATAATACACCAACAACTATTGAAAAAAGAAATCAATAGACCCGGATCTCGGCCAGGCAGTGCTACGCGTGTTAATCCCCTGTCTATAGAAAGCGTTTCAAACTTCTTCTTTTTTGAGGGATGAAAGATACGTAAGAAGCATAAAAGGGTCTACGAGAAACTTGCATACCCATACTATATAAGTTATAAACGTGTACATAGTCTTGTACTTTCTACCAGCAAAACACATGGATAATAAAAAAAAACAGTAGCATACAAGGATTTCATGTATTGCTATGTAGGCATAATTGCCGCAGCGACAGCAAGAACTGGGTTGTAGCGTTACATTTACATACGGTGTTTGTGTTTGTTATTCGTTTTAGAATTTTTAGGATTTCATCAATATAAAAAAAACAATGAAAATACTTTTTTCCATGATAATAAATTCTGTTAAGATTAGTTAGATTAAAGATTGCCACGATTGTAGCGACACATTTGCGCCTATTGGCTGCAGATTAGCGGTACTTCCGTTTTAGATTGTCACATACATCATTAAACTATCCAAGGTAAACATTAATAAATGAACTTGACATTTTGCATACAACTGGACAAGAGTACAGTGTGTCACCATGCTAATTTTCAACTTTTTTGACGCAGGTGAAGCTACGGTTGCTAAGGACTGTTTAGGACTTATATCACTAATTCAAAGGCGCATCGCGCCCGACTGAGTTTAAATTCATGGTGAAACTTTAAACGCCAATTTCTCCGTTAACTTCCTTGGCGCGATGTCTTAAAATTGAACTTTCGGTCGCGTTTTTCGCCCCTTTACTTTCGCGTATATTTCAAGTGTTATTCATCATTTTAAAGCTAAGAATATGGAGATTTTGAATAAAGCAAAAAAGAGAAAATGATTTTTTTGCGACTTTTGCCTCCTACCGTCGGAGCGGCTCACAAATAAGTAATAAAAGAGCGGGGGCGCCAATTTGAAGTTCGACCGGGAGGGGGTCCGAATTGATGTTCGACCATTGGGGCACCATTTGGTGTTTTACCTGGGGGGGGGGGTTAGGGCGCTAAACTCATTTTTCAAATGGAGGGGGTGTGCCAAATTCATGTTCCACCGAGGGCGTCAGATTGACCTGAAATAATGGGTGTCAAAGTGACCTTAATTTCTTTGGGGGGGGGGTGCCAAATTGGTGTTCGACCTAAGGGGCGCCGAAATGACTTTAAAATTAGGGGCGCCCCCCGAAATGACCTCAAACTTTATTTTATTAAACTTTATGTTTGACCCGGGGTGCCAAACTCATGTTTCACATTGCCCGGGCGCCAAATTTATACTTGGGGAGGGGCGCAAATTGAATGATTGATTCAATGATATCCTGTCCCTAAATTCAAATGGAGCTTAAAATGCCCCTGTTACAAATCAGTAGATCAAAAAATTTCAGCTCGCGCTTCGCGCTCGCATTGTTTATTCAGTGATATAATTATCCTGTTCAGATATTAAAATGTTACTTAAAATGTCTTAATGCACTTGAGAACTTTGAAAATTCTAAATTGCTTGCTCGAACTTTTGTATATTTCTATATAAAATATATACAGGGTGAATATTTACGGACAGCGTAAATCTAATCATAAAAATAACCCACAGACAAATACATCAAAACTTACAGCGAAAGAAAAGAATTGAATATGAAGTGTACAAGGCCCGGCGAGAATCCAGATATCTCGCCATAGGTTGACATAACTTTTTCGACTTGGCAAGATAACGTATCTCGCCATGTTGATAAAAAAAAATAAGGGGGATAATATTTTCCTTGAAGTAGTTGTCAGGGGGCGATTTCCCCTTGGGTTATTGTTGAAGAACCCCATGGGTTCGTATCAATTGACCTTTTGACTTTTCACTATATTCTGATCATAATTTTACATACACCGCGGACTATCGGACCCGCGGACTAACGGACCCGCGGACTATGGGCCCGCGGACTATCGGACCTGCGGACTAACGGACCCGCGGACTATCGGACCCGCGGCATTATGATTACTTTTGAGGCAAATCGCTCATTTAGCGAAGAGTGTGTGTGTGTCCCGGTTTGTTTGTTTAGCACGATACGGCTGAGTGACCCGCTTCGCACTGCATAGGGTTTGTGTGCGGACAAGTGCACGAACACGTGACCTTAGTGACGTAATTCACGCAATTTTGTCAGCTTTCGTGATTTGCACTGAAACGTTAAGAACAAATGATCACTGGATTTTTAGTTTAATTGAATAAAATGTATACCATTCGAAAGATGATGATATAAGCTTTCAGATGCCGTCTGCTTGTTTGTAAAGCGAACTATGACTCGCCCGCCAGATGCAAACAAAGAGTTCAATGTCAGCAAAATATCCACGATTTTCGACATTTCCCATAGACACATCGCCCAGATTAGACATCTTTAAAGAAAAAAAATGATCACTGGATTTTTATTTTAATTGAATAGAATGTATACCATTCGAAAGATAATGAAATAAACTTTCAAAATCCGCGTGCCCTTTTGGGAAATACCCACGCAACACGAAGATATGAATAATTTCTTGCAAAAATATACCCGATTTTTACATGCGTTTCCCGTGTTATAGCGAGTGTTTGAGTATACACACGACGCTAAGGAGCGGAAGTTTTCATTATGCTATCGGACCCGCGGACTATCGGGCTGTAGCCGAAAAGATATGTCATCATATTGCTTTTATAAAGTACAATATTATACATTACCTGTGCATTCCTTTTCGGCAAGGAATCGTCTCATTCGCCCGTTAAACTCTCTCAAAGAGTAGTTGGTAAGGATGAAGCTGGTGAGGCCTCCAATGAATCCTGCCTGTATCAATGTGCCATTTGCTAAATGGCCCTTCACCCCCTTTGTTGAGGCGCGGAACATCCTAGGGTTGCCTAGAAAGTATTTCATTTTATATTGGCTTCTGAACAGATCATAGTCTCCGATTAATATTGCACTGTCCACGTCTCTCTCTATGGTGATATCTTCCATAGTTGATTCCTTTGATGAACAGGGCGATACTACAAAAGACACAAGCACTGTTTGGAAGATGTTCTGCGTCAAGGCTAGTTATGAAATGAAACAAGTCAAGCGTTGAGACAAATTTAGAGACCGCTATTTGGAAGATGTTCACTGCGTCAAGGCTAGTTAAGAAATGAAACAAGTCAAGGGTAAATTAACAAAACAGGTTATTCTTTAGAGCGATATACCGAATTCTAAGTGTAAATAACAACAAAGGTGAGCTACCCCAAATCCTTATTTTGGTCCTTACCTAGGCGTTATTATACAGGGCACTCAAAGTAAAGCGAAATCTATGCGGAAGTGACAACAAAAGTTAACTACTACAAATCCCTCTTTTGTTCTCTACGTTCGCGTCATTTACTGTAGCAGTCATAATAAAGTGAAATCTCCGTGAAAGTAACAAAGAAGTGAACTAGTACAAATCCCTCTTTTGTTCTCTACCGAGGCGTCATTTACAGTAGCGTTCATAGTACTACATCAAAAGCGAACTTGAAAACAAAACGCAAAGTAACCTATTATAGGCCTATGAACCAAAGGATTATAAGGTGATCTGCTGTGCTGTGTTTAATCTGGGCTAAAGTGTATAGCACCAGCATGACCAGCCGAATACAAAATAAAGGCACATATGACGAGCAATGACACTTCCTATGAATAAAAACTGAATGTCCGTTCTCGTTAAAACTAACACGTGACCTACACATATTTGGTTGATCAAACCTGTGCATATTTATTCTCTGTTGTTTTTCCTTTCAATTTCAGGGTGCGGGTGTTCATGTGCTTGGATGTGTATTATAAACATTTTGTTTCCCTTTCAGTCTTTTTTTTGGGGGGGGGCGGTCTTTCATGTAGGGGTGGCGAAACATTTAGGTCAGGAGAAAATGAAAAGAGACACAAAGAAACGAAATGATATGAAAATGGGAACAGTTGTAAGGAAAGGGGGAGGTATAAGACGAAGGAACATGCATAGAGGAAAGCATGGGTAAGACTAAAAAAAGAATAGAAGGCAACATGAGACAAAACTGTAAAATGGTTCGGGTGTACAGGGCATATTTACGGTAAGAAAAGGAAAACAAGAAGATGCAGAAGAAATTATTAAACTTAGAAATAGGGCATACAGCTCGTGACAAATCGTGACCCCCAGCAAGCGTCCCGGTACGGGGGAGTTACGGCGGCCCGACCATCGGCGTACCGCTAAAATCCCGATGCTGGGTATCGTTGCGCAAACACTTCCCCCGTGCGTGTGTGACCTCGTCTTTACGGCGATGGGAAGCATCGGCGTTTGTGCGGCGAGCGTAGGGTAGGCGGAAATAGCGCGGCGAATTCGTGACGATTCGTTTCGGGTAGCGACGGAAGAGTTTCGGTCAGCGTAGCGTAGCGGTCGAATTTTTGGCTTCGCGTGTCGGTTTGCGCAGGGAGAGTTTCGGGTAGCGGAGCGTTCTCTACCCGTTTCGAACGGGGAACTTTCCGCCTGAGCCTTTCGTAACATATTGGTCCCCTTTCGCCGACTTCTAGCGGGATAGTTACGGTTACTAATGACGCCGATATGCCGCTAATGGCATGGAAATGAATGCTAATGAATTCCGTCACTTCTTTGTCTCTGTTTATGTGTCGCATTCATACGTGTTCATAATTATTATGTATGCTGGAGCGTTTGTGTTTAGGGGGTGTTCGTACCGGGTAGTAGCGGGGGAGTTCCGGTGACTTTACCCCCGTTTGCCGCTAATGAATTCAGGGGTGTTTGTACCAGGGGTTAGCGGGGAGTTATTACCCCCCGTGTGACGTGTGCATGATTATTATGTATGCTGG
>JZLH01S0634673.1:0-17875 GCA_001188425.1 Eucidaris tribuloides | reverse complement strand
AAAAAAACAATACATAAATACATTATATAGATAAATGAAAGTGATTGATTCAAAGATAGGAATGCATGTAAATGCATAGATAAAGTGATAAAATTACAAAAGTAAAAAGATGGATAGATAGATAAACAGATAGATGGATAGATAGCTAGATAGATGAAATCAAGTGCAGTTCTCGTTTTTACATGCATTCTTTTCTGAAATTGGTTTTGAAGAACGGCATGCATAATGCTTTCAAATTTGTACAGAAATCTGAAGTGTAACATAACGATAAATCACAGTCTTTTCCACCTACATATATCACACTTGGTAGGTAAGGGGGTATTATGCAAAATGCTCAAGGAACCAGAAAATCAATAAATACAATTGGGGTCCTCTCGATGAAAAGAGACTAGAAGTAAACACAATAGGACGCTCGCTTGCATGGCCGTGAACGCTGAAAAGAAGAGAGACAATAATAGTGGTTACAGTTCCGGGTTACAGCAAGACTCTCTTTTCACTGATAATCTCCTCGTTTCACTTGTCTGCTCTTTGTCCTTTTTGTACTCATCTTTTCAGGAACTTGCAACAAACGGGGTATCTATGTAAAGCTTGAGGTCTGCTCTACAAGGATAACATGTTATGTGAATACATTGTTGATTTCCTTTTCAAGCAAGAGACCTAGAACACCCTCTATCATGACAGTATCCACATACCAATCTTGGTCTGTAAATGAGCATTATTTTACCAAATCTTGATGAAGATTTTCAAATAACCTTGATGCATTCACAAAGTTAGTGAAATATTACGGTAAATCTGCCATGCCTGTGTTTGACCATTTTATTTTTCAAAAATTTTGCAGGAAAAGTTATAGCTTGTTGAAATCAGCATGTAAACTTTCATTCCCGCTGTTTAGCCCGTTTTGAAAATAATTCAGCAAACGGTTATCCACCGACCGATTTATGAGAGGAATGAGAAGAAATTGAAGTAAAGTTAGAGGTAATATGTAAAAAAATAAAATAACTCATGTAAATAAATAAATAAATAAATGTACACATAGATAAACATGCTTGATAGAAATACACATCATGTAAATAGAGAGAGAGAGAAAGAGAGATAGATTGATATATAGATAGATAGATAGATAGATAGATAGATAGATGGAAAGAATGATTGAGGGGTGGATAAATTCACAGGCAGATGGATGAGTAAAGTAAAGGGCATTTCAAATATCAAATTTTGAATTTGGCTTTGCAGACGTCATGTGTAATGCATTCAAGATTTGAAGTACGTGTACAAAGTAAATGTGACATGAAGAGAAAATCTCCCCAATTCACTTCTCCGTTCATTGCCCTTTTATTCATGTTTACTTCATGAACTTGTTACAAATATGGTATCTACCTAAAGCTTGTAGTCTACTCTACAAATGCAATGTATTATTTGAATATAAAGCCATTTATTTTTTCAGGAAGGAGGCTTAGAACATCATCATGTCAAAATGGTTTCAACACCCTCATGTTGGTATGGAATATGACATTTCAAAAAAAAATTGGATGGATATTCTCAAATAAGCTATATATCATCAGAAAGCCCGTGAAATCCTCTACAACTTTGCTACACAACATTTTTCCTAAAAATGCTGCAGTAAAAAGTTATAGCTTATCGAAGTCACGGAGTCAATTTCCTTTCCCACTACTGCACCGTTCTTGAAAAAAACCCAGCACACGGGGGTTTCACAGCTCAGCGCACAAAGAGTTAACAGAAGGCTTACTTCAAAATAATGTGTATCTGTTCAGACGAATACTGGTTAGGTATCCTGAGTCTGAGATCGCGACTTCATTATTGTCTTAGGGTCACATTTGAAAGTCCATACCTTCCATAGTGTAACACCTGTAAGCACTGTGGCCCCCCCTCCCCCCCCCCCCCCTCTCCCCTCCGGGTCCATCAATTCATTTCATTGCTGGCTCTGCATCTGATACAATTTTCTTGTATTCTCTTCACTTCAGAAAAAACTGTAGTAATGAAAATGTGCAGTAGAGATATAGATATTGACACAACATGTAC
This sequence comes from Eucidaris tribuloides, assembly GCA_001188425.1. NCBI lineage: Eukaryota > Metazoa > Echinodermata > Echinoidea > Cidaroida > Cidaridae > Eucidaris > Eucidaris tribuloides. The sequence goes on along the minus strand of JZLH01S0634673.1, from coordinate 15,835 downwards.
TTTTTTTATGCCAAAAAATAGACTTTAGTCTACGTTAGTTAAAATTATAGAATCTAATTTGAAATTAGACCTGTCTTTCATGCAAAAGAGTTTTTAGCTCCTTTTTAGGAGCTGGGTCGGGAGCCAGTGGTGTGGAGTGAGGGATGATCGACATAGTTGTGTGTTGCAGTCATAATGAACAACACAATCTTCATGGACATGATGGAGATGGTTAATTTTAACAGTACATCAAATGCATTACAGAATTATGGCAAACTGAAAAATAAGTTTAAGAGAATTTTGTATCCCCAGCGATCTACACCCCTGATGAAATCAAGCTGTTCATGGTAGGCTTAATGTATAGCCATGGAGGCAGGGTTGGCATATTTCACAGACAGTTAATTGCCCTTAAGTACATCCCAGAGTTGGTACAGTGTATTTTATAAACAGAGGGAAAATGCCAGTATATGTCATAGAAATTGAACCAACTAGAGTCGTAGCAGTTTCAAGCACGGTTTACTTGTTACCATGTAAACTCTCTCTTCAAATCTCATATCAAATTGCAGGATTAACAACTAAAGTTGTTTCTATGGCAACAGGATCAAAGTGTATTGGTGCTTCTAAAATGAGTAAGACAGGTAAGAACATTTTTGGTCACAAATTGAAACTTGTTTTTCTGTTGGTTTGTTCATATTTAGTCAAATCACATCTTCAAGTTAACAATGTTGGACTCTGAATTATATTTATCCAAAAGGTTGAAAAAAATGTTCAGAAAGTAGGCTATATTTACCAGGCTGTGGATTAATGTCACTCCAATTTCAGAAATCTTCAGACTATTATGTAACTGGTGGGTGATACCAAATCATCAATTGATTTTTTTCTCAAAGATAATCATCCTGAGTCCTGACCATATGTTTTTATTTTTTTCTAAATGTATGTAAGATGCACAAAATGTGGCACACAGCTTTAAATGTTCGAAATCTTGTGAACATTATACAACCAGTTCTGAACAATGTCTCCAATATGTCAAGATTCTGTAAAATCTTGTTATTCATGATTATTCACATTTCAGATTTTACTTTGTACTGTAAAATTCATGTCCAGAAAAAAATGGACTTTAGGGTACAGAAAAGAGCTACCTGCATGATTCCGGATCTCCAGAGTTTACCATACGAACAGCGCCTAGAAAGACTTAACATGCATTCACTATTTTACCGGAGATGAAGAGGAGATATGATTACAGTTTACAAGCTACTCAATGGAAAGCTTGGAATTTCTGGTGATATGTTCTTCGAAGCAGCTATTCACTCAGCAACAAGAGGCCACAAATTTAAACTTTTTACCAAACGCTCATGATTAGAACTGCAAAGAAAATTTTTCAGCCAGAGAGTAATCACAGATTGGAACAGTTTGCCTGCTTATGTCGTCGAGGCTAAATCAGTTAGTAACTTTAAAGTTTTACTGGACAAACACTGGAGGGTGGAAAAATTTAAAACCTCTGTTCCTCAACGCACGTTCTACAAATAGTTCAACGTTAAACTACTGTTTCCAGTTATTACAAGTCCAGACCGGAATACTACAGGACCAATCCTATTTTTCCGTACCAGATGTGATGTGATGTGATGATGTCTCAAATTGTTGAATTGAACAGGCATAACCTCTTACAGGGACAGAAATGTCAAAGGAGTAGTGGAAAGAAGTCAATGTGTGTAGATAGTCCATTATTCCAATATTTATTAAATTACTTTGTGTATGTTTTGATGTTTTCTTTTTAGGAGATATATTGAATGATAGTCATGCAGAAGTACTTGCCCGAAGAGGATTCTTAAGGTAAGAAGAAGATGAAACATGTCAGAGTGAAAATGCAAATGCTAATTGATATATCTCAACTAATTTTTTTAGGAGAGGTGAATTGAACAAAACCAGGGTGATTCTGCATCAGAAATATTAAACATGTTTACAGTAGTTTTTAGTCTGTGCCTAAAAAAAGCTGTGATAGAGATTTGGCTTTTAAAGATTGGTTATTGATTTGCACATCAAAAAACAATCTAATGAATCAAATCAGCTGAAATCATATCCAATGTGAAGATTAATATAAATAACACCTCTGCATAGAGACTTGGGTAAAATATTGAGTTTGGTGAAAATTGGACGGTTAAACTTCATCCTTTTCCATTTGCTCAGGAGCAAATTTAAAAAATCCGCGACGTCAAACGTGCACGTGCCGTTCCAAATGGTCCGATCAGCCGTTAGCCAATTAAGGTCGCACAGGCGATAATCGTTAGCCAATCAGAGGCTGCGCTCGTCTTGCTACGGTGCACAGTAACCGCAATTCGATTTTGAGCAAAATTGAAACTCGCAGAAGAAACACTTCTGGTAACATGTCGTTATAGTTTTTCTCATTAAACAACAAATTCATGACGTATGGATCTCAGACTTTCAACACACCATTTGTAAGTACTAAACTACCGTTTGGTATGATAATGAAGGAGAAGTAATGGACTTGCACATCCCTGCAAATCAATAACAATCTTTTACGACAGTTCATCTTAGTAACTACAGTAACCATAGAGCATCTACAATGTCTCAAAATTTAAATAAAATAGGAATGCGTGGATGTCCCATACAACGCATAATCATTTTGCCATTATTCCTTTCATAAGGAGAATCTAAGCTTACCTTAGATGATCATAATATCCCCCTCCCCCAAAAAAAAGGTTAATAAATTTATGATTTTATAGTTTTGTCCTTGTTAGAATTTTCAATATGAATCACAGTACATGGGCATGATTGTAATTTTTTGTTTCTTTCAAAGTTATGCACTGTTCCCTCTATTTTAGAGAAAATTTATAAACAATTTGCATTTAGCAAAGGGAAACTAAATAGTTGCTAAACAATAGGAAAAATTACCCATGTTTGTTTATTTTGTCTTTCAGAAATGTGCATGTGTACTTTGGTCTTTGCATTTGACTTTTTCTTTGTAAATTGTTATTTCATATTACCAAAAGTGGTGCTTTCTATTTGGCTCCCCAAATGGAAAATAAAAAGTTCTGTACTCGTGTAATTTATACAAACAGGTATCAATTATTTGCTATCTTGTGATAACTTTTGATTTTTTTTTAGAAGGAATATGTACACTACCTAGTGTAGGCCCCCTACGTCATTACAATCCTTTTATTTTAAAAGGGAAATTAATGCTTCTCATAGAGTCTGTGCCATTAAGGTGTTACATCTCTTTCAGGTACCTGTATCACCAACTACGCCTTGCTTACAGTGGTCACCATGACAACAGCATCTTCCATCCGCCCAGAGAAGATGGTCAATGTATGCTGAAAAATGGCATCGCCTTCCATTTCTACTCCAGCCATACACCATGTAAGATGAACAATTTCCAATGCTTAGTCGGTCGGAAGGGTCTTTTGTGTTTGAGCCAATTCAATATTCAAAGTACAGTGTAACCTGTCTATAGTGGCCACACGAGGAAAAACAGAAAAAAAGTGGTCTTCATACACAGGTGGCTGCTACATACAGGTTCTTTAACACATGATTTGTCTCCCACGGAATCATTTTTGTGGCCACTATAGACAGGTTGGCTGCTATAGAGAGGTGGCCGTTCAGACAGGTTTGACTGTATAGAAAGAAGTGGAATTATGGATACATTCACCGAATCATTTTTGTCAATAATTGTCAAAAACATAGGGTGAACACTGGGTTTCCAAAATTCTTCACGAAGAATCGCAATCACTATGAATGATGTTAATAGTACAAATATTCTGTTGCAATCATAGAATTTGTTGAAACTTAATTAGAAGCTCATTTGCAGTTTTCGTCACGAAATTTCAAAAGTAATTTATTTTATTTTTTTATTAAGAAAATAAAATGACTGTTCCAGAATTACATTGTTAAATAAAGTTTTTTTTATTCTAATTACAAATTGGGTTTTGTAATGGGCATGTCATTTAAAAGTTTGAATTCAATTCCCAAAATTTAAAATGGCAAATGTTACCTGGATAGTATGAGTGAATAACAAGACAGACGTTTAAATAAGAAAGGAGATTTGATAAAGAAAATAAATTGTTTCTATTACATCAGTTCATTTGTCATACTGGAAGAACATGTAAATGTAGCCTTATTTCTGCCCAAAGTGTTAAACTTACATAAGCATTACAATTTTGGTCAAATTTGAGAGGCGTGCATTTAAATGTAACATTAGTCAGCCAAGGAATAATATACTATGATTGTTCTCATTTCCTTTTAGGTGGTGATGCTTCAATCTTTCCTCAAAAAGACACAAATCAGGACACAGAAGATAGAAGACAGGTACACATAGTCCAAGAAAGAAGTTGTGAGCTATCAGCATCAGAGGATAAAAACTGCGATACTAGGAAAAGGAAAGGAGATGAAGACACTATACAAGGCAATCATCGCACTGCACAACGACTAAAACTTGATATATCACATGATACAGTGAAAGAGCCGGAGTGTGCAGTGGGTCTTGTGTCTCAGATGTCACATGGTTTTCAAAGGGGTAACACTCTCTCTTCAGAACATCAACTATCTAGTGTTGAATGTCAAATAGGAAGTAATGAACATTGTGTGAATGGCCCTTCGACGAGAACTATTCTATCAACATTTGGTGATTGTGGACAACATCATACATCAATGACAGCAGACAGTGATTGTCATGCAGAGACTACATTAACTAGTTGCCATACCAGTACAGGTTGTGTAACCAAAAACAAAGGAATCGCTAATCATCATGAAGGACGGAATCAACCTCGTACAAATGACAAGGAGGAGATGAGTAAAAATGTAGATGTTCAAAACTTTGGAGATGAACAATTCCATGACCAGCCTATGTTGGAGTCTAAAGGTGATGACGGAATTGCCCACCCCACATGCTGTGACTATCAACAGCATTCTAGTTCTAGTCAAAACCGACACACACCAATAAATGATAAATGTAGAGATATCCATCGGACTGGTGCAAAGCCAGTTCCAAATGGACCCCAGGACCAGTTACTACCGGGCCGGGAGTACCATACTGTCGGCATTCTGCGAATAAAGCCTGGACGCGGGGACAGGACTCTCTCCATGTCGTGCAGCGACAAACTGGCCAGATGGAATGTCGTCGGTCTACAGGGGGCGCTGCTGTCCCACTTTATTGCTCAGCCGGTGTACCTGTCTTCCATTACCATTGGGAAGTAAGTTTATGAGATGGCAACAAATGTAAGAGGTTCTCTATGTAGAGTTACAAAAGTTATGGAGGGTTTAATAGATCATGTACCTTTAAAGGCAGGGAATCTCTGTTGCATGCCTCCAGCAGCATAACAAAACATCACTCACGCCCATAGGCTCTTTACAAAGGACTTGTCTGTAAAATCTGAAGATCAGTAATTACCTAGAATTGGAAAAATGCACCAAATGTTATATGTCATGTAGTCTCTGAGTGAAGTTCACTAAACTGAATCAGTTCACTAGTAGTATTTTGAACAGTATTCATGCAGTGGCCTACAGACGAATAAAAAATCTGCATGAGGCTTTTGCATAAAATTTGTCATGTTCATGAATGTATGGTACACATTTGTAAATTGTAAATAGATTTCACATATGCATGATGAACACGGCATGCACTGTAAGGGTCTGAAACTAGACTAGGTATTTTGGTATCTGTCATACTCAAATGTTATTCAAAATCTAACTGTCACTGGGCAATTCCATAAAATATGTACATCCGACCCCCTATGTGTGGAACCTTCTGGAAATTATTTATTTGATTTCTTGTTCTTAAAAGGTTATAATGCTCTTAAATTATCATGGCTTGAGCAGTTTGTGGAAGTGAAGCATAAAAGAATGGAGAAAAATGGGGGGTTAGACGTACAAAAGTTGATTATTTTATGGAATTGCCCCACTATAATTCCAACAAAACTGAGTTTCTAGCTCCTGTAGTTTGCTAAAGGTTCTTACATGGCATTTTCTTCTGTACACCAGTTTATTTACACAATTTAACCTTTTGCGTATGTGAAAGAAATGCCCTCCCTTTAAGTGTATTTTGTTTTGTTTTGTTTTTTTCATTTCTTAGGTGTCCATTCAGCTTGCTTGCCATGAAAAGGGCAGTCGTCGAGAGGGTGCAGTCCATCCAGCAGCTGCCACCTGGTTACCACGCGAGGGCGCCAGCCATCAGGCAGTCGGACTTCATGTTCAGGGACTCGAAGGAGGAAGTGGAAGCAAGGCATGATGGGACGAAAGGCAAGATGACACCAGCTGGAGCAGGTACATCACATCGCACGAAGATCATTTTGCACCTGAAATTTACAATATGGTTGTCATTTTGTAAATCAAATGGAGCACAAATTGCATTAACATTGCTTAAAGCCCAAGTTTAGTTTTGGGAATTTTTTGTTTATTTGAAAGCAGAGGCTTGCTCTTTTAGATGAGGTGTAACTCATATAACCTTAACGCCTTATTAAACCTTTGGAGCTATAATGTAAAATATAGCCGAAAATTCTCGGGGGGCGTCCCCCCCCCCCCCCCCGAGATTTTTCATTAATTAGTTTAAAAAAAACTAAAGAGCATTCAGAGTCTATTATTGCAGGGTTATGACTTTGGGCATAAAGCTTTAAGATAAAAAAAAAATTTCGCCAAGAACTAAACTTGGGCTTAACGCGTTTGTCTGCACGAATGTTGCATCTGTGCACAGTCATACAATACAATTGAAAAATCGTAATAATTATTTTTCTCCTTCAACTTTGTACAGAAGACACTAAAAAAATAGCTAGTGTGCTTGAGTAACATCTATAGAAATATTACCATTTTCAATACCCTAATAAGCAAAGCAAAATTCAAAGAAAATATGAAAAGGACAATTGTCATTATTATCCCCTCAGAATCAATTCAGCATATAAAGGGTTAAAGAAAAAATTTTCAAGTGTTGATGGTCATTCTTTAATGTTGGAGATGATTTGACAGATATTTTGTATTTCTGTCACAGCACCATCTACAATACATGCATTGTGCAGAGACAAATTTAGAGGCATTCACAATGACATGTTTTACATGACTGAGTGTCGGGTACTTTTAGGGCTTACAGGGAAGTTTTTTAGTAGTGCAGAGAAAAATATGTTAAATGATAGTTTTGGTGTTGGTGGTAGTTATGATGATGATAATGAAAATGATGATAAAGATTATGATGATGATGATGATGATGATGATGATGATGATGATGATGATGATGACGGTGGTAATGATAATGATGGTTATGACGATTGTTGTAGCGGTAGTTACTAGTTATGCTAGAGATGATGGTCATGATGATGATGATATAGGGATTGGAGATTTCCAGGAATTTGACAAGTCTGTTTTTTTTCTGTGCAGCTATTATTTGGAGTAACATACCTGACAAACCTGTGGATGTGACTGCCAATGGGAAGAAGCAGGGAACTACGGCAAAGAGATGGAATGAACCTCAATCAAGGTAAATTATGTTAACCCTCTGTCTCCTTCATTATGTTATTCCCATAGAGTTAACACATGGCAAATCAATTGCCTCCAGCCAATGGATTAAAAGCACAACTCTGCTCCTCTGAAATGCCTCTGCTGCACCTTTAGTTTCTGTCTGGATGTTGTAAAGCATCTGAAGGCAGGGGCAGAGCAAGGGTAAAATCTTAGGGAGAGCTAAAACTAGTGGGGGCATAAAAATGTCCAAAAGACCTGAATTTCATGAATTACACTAACAGAAAATCCCTCTGCTCCTCTGTGGTGCAGCTTCTGTCTGAAGGGAGTAGAACTGATATCTTCAGTGTATGAAGTTGGAACTACATGGAATGAAGATATCAGCGGAACAAAAAAGTACTATCACCATCGAGTGCAACAAACCTTTCTTGTTGGAATATTGATAGGCAAAACTATGCTTTATCATGAGATTAACTCATGACTGATCCAACAGCAAGATTCTTACTACACTAAAGGAGAGAACCTCAGAGAACCTCATTATTAATGTGTTTTATTGAAAATCATCGTTGCCGCGCAAAGGGGCGGGTGCTGAATGCAAGAATTTACGAAATATGATACAATATAAAAATGGCAGATGCTGACGTGCAAATAGTACGTATAAAAAAAAGAATGTACGGAGGCTAACACAATACTTAAATAAATAAATCATACATATTACTAATACCATAATACAGAGCCGAGTCTAATAAATACTTTAAATATCCCATATTAAGGGTATACTACTTCATATTCATGACCGTGTAAAACCCAAGATGTGAAGGGGAATGATATAAGAAAACATTTGACAAAGAGAGAGGAATTCATATCATTTAAGTATCTGGCTACTTATTTGATATATTATACTTCCTGTTATTTTATCATTATTATTTTATTACTACTAATCTGTCGCTGTTGGTGATTTTTATCATATATTATTATTTTTGAAAGGGGTGATATAATCAAGATCCAATTCCTGATTTCAAACATGCATTAAAATTAATCAAGTCTATCGTATGAATTCAAACCACTGACCTTTAAACAAACCTGAAAGTCAAAAAAGAACCCAATAATCAAGTGATTCAAATTGCCACTTGATTCTAAATCACCACCCAGTAGCATAGACTGGAAAATCTCGCAGTTGAGCTTATCCATCATTGCCGAACATCTATTACTAAACTGACGAGAGTGTGTATAAGCTAAAATTTCGTCAAACTGAAAGAACTTTATCTAAAATAAACATGGACCAAGAGTGGCGCACTGAATTCAAAAGGGGTGATTTAGTAAAACTTATATTCAGTACTTCCATTAGTGTATACAAACAAAATCATATTACCTGACAAGCATTTCAATTCATTACTAGATTACTATCAATATTAATAATATTCGGAATTGTATAAAACTCAACTCGAGATCCAAATTTGGGGTATTGCACCAGTCCAATAATGTAAAAGGCTTGCATTGGGTGTGGCTATTATAAAGATACAAAAATACAGATTACAGCATTATACGTTACGCAAGAGTAAACAATGTACAAAAAAATTCAATTCAATTGGATATGTGCTTCTTCTAGTTTCCGGAACCATACTGGTTACCATATGATAATTTATTTTCCATTTAACAAGGTTATGCAGGAAGGGTACAGGACATTGTTTGTATCTTTCAAGTCGCTACATCGATCGGTCTAGGTAGCGTATTCTCTTGCGAAGGCGCTCGTCCTGGGAGAGTCAGGATGTACTGTCTACGGCGAGGGCGTATCCATTCTCGTGAAGTGGGGGATTTGTATGGGATTGCTGCCGAATTCAGGCACCAGGAGTTGCTCTTCGTAGGCTAGGTTTCCAACTGTGGTCACATTAAGGTTGGTCATATGAAGTGTATTGTGATCCCTAATGATAATGGCGTAGAGCTCGTTTGATCCCCTCAGATTGTTGGCTTTGGTATAATTCAAGTCCTGGATGCTCCCGCCTGGGGACGCTATCTCCAGTGACGGATGAACCGGTGTGTATATCAACAGAAGGGTCACGAAGGGGAGTCTTGACATGGAGAATGACCGTAACATATACATTCTTTTGTTTGCTTCTAAGCATTCCTGGCGTTATTTCTCCCATTGAGCATTCGATTGTACTTGTAACACCTAGAATTTTTACTGACTGATACTCATCGAGGTTTGATGGCAGACTTATGTGTAATGGGGGGATATTGGCTTGGCCAAAGTAGGACATCATAGATGTGACTTTGGCATTGAGTACGCATACTATTTTTTTCACACATCCATCTTGATTGTCTACGGTATGTGATGCTCACTGACTTCGCACCCCGTAGCCCTCCGAGCTCGCGCGGGATTGTGTCATATACATCAACATATGTCATGCTCGACAGCGTGTGACATTTGAAAGGCATCAATTGATCAGTACAAGAAGAGGCACTGGACCGCAATCTTGGTCCACCTGGGGTAACCCCTGCCCTTCAACTCTTCGTCCAATCAGAAAGCTTACCACGAGCGGGTAACGAAACACATGACGACGGTCAGAGTGAGGAAGTCGACTATCATGAAACAAGGACTGGCACGGAGGACACAACTCAATTAAACTTTGCTAATAACGAATCGTATGCGTCCACCTTCGCAGAAGCTTTTGTAAAGTCTGTAGGAATTAAAGGTGGAGATTGACCCTACTCTATCGCGTCTCATTGCCCGAAAGTTTGATAAATATAACCAAGCATGTGAGTTCGGTAGACATACCAGACCTATCTGGCCCACAAGTTGCGTTATTTGGATCTGTAATGATGATGTCCGACATAAGTTTCCTTCGTAACAAAAATGTTGCACATCGTCTAGCAAAGTCGGGTCCGTTAACGCTATGGGACGAGCCACTATCGATCGAAGCCGGGTTGTTCTTGGGCGGTATCGTACTACGCAATCGTTTTCATGTGTTTTAGGAACAACCCGCTTACAGTGAACGAGCAGATTAACACATGCAAACATAACGGAATGTGCTGATCCATACGCAAACATTTTTCATGAGTTTGGCTGAAACACCACTCTGGGCCACACGATGTCCCCCTTTTCAGTTTATGATAGTTCCTTGAAGACTTCCCACGCATTCACGCGTTTAGCGGTCTTCTTGTGCATGGGTAGGTATGGTAGTAGTGGAGTGAGATCCATGGGGCGGCATATCATAGCTATGTTCCAAAATTTGACGTTGATGCGCGTTCGCGATTATCTTAAGCGGGTTGCGTTAGTGTTCAGATACGCGGACATTAATGACTTGTTACTGGACTGTATCGATGCACGTCATCATTTGATTGTGTATTGTACCCGGGGGGAAAAAAAAAACAAAAAAAAGGGGGCTGGGGGAATCATCGCGTTAACTAAGGATACTCATTATACAAACTGCCTTCTTAGCCGAGGTTTAATGCTTAACGGGATTGATTTTATTTACACGGGGTACTTGTTCAGCGTCTTGTTTAATACACCTGTTCAATACTCGGCTCGACTTGGCAAATCAATGTCTAAATGCATTGGTTACCTGCGCTTGTCTTATGGTGCACTCTAGCACTTTTGACGCGGAAATGCCTCATTTATTTTCCCACTTCAAGGGTTTCATAAGAAAGCAGTCACATTTTTCCGTGTTGTTTTGATTCTTAATGACTTACTTGCCAATCATGAGTAGATCCATCTCGCAAAGCTGCCTAGCCACTACGAATCGCGGATCGGCCCTTACAATACGCATTAGTGTCACTGTATTTGTGATTGATCTGTGTGAACTTTTTGGAGTTGCCACCAGACTGGTTCGTGGATCGCTTTTACCGACGCGGGGACATGGGTAACTGGTTCTCATATGAACGTTGATATTGGTTGCAGAAATATTTGTCCAAGATGCATTCTCTCTCGTGGGTGATTGTCGACAACCTGCTTCACGTTACAATTTGGCAGATTGGTCTGTGTTCAGTCTGTTATAATCGCCTTAAGATAATGAAACAGCTTACTGGATGCAGACGATTTGAGTTCATCAACATATACGGAAAATATCGGTCATATTGAGATCAGTATCAGGTCGTTATCGTGGTGAATATAGCGCTGCCAAGATACAAGCCTGATCAATCAGACGGGCGGTAGTCTCTGGGCCTCAAAGTAAACCAAATTATTTCCGAGTTTATCGGCACTGCAATTCTTGACAATGTGGGATTAAATTCTGCGTGTTTACATTAACTTAGAATGAGGTCCTGAGACCACTGAGAATTCCCTCACTAGTGATCGGGTCATTGATTAACTCTGTTACACCGGCGGTCATTCGCATCCACATGCGACGTCCGATACGGCGGGGGGTATTCGCCTTTCACACTCAACCGTCAGAACAGATTGTTGTTCACCCCGAATTACAGCTGATTTGCCCAAACACTAGCAGTAAATCTCGTTTGTATTGTTATATTCTCTCGAAGTAAGGGAGGCCCGCAAGACCGGGGGGGGTATTATGTTAGCATTCTTAAGGAACCTAGAAAAATCGAATAGAATGCAACAATGGCATCGTTCGAACAAGTAGGACAAAGGATTATGACAAAAGTTCACTTTGAAAAGACTGTTAAAAGGTGTCCAATTACAATTAGACGCGCTTTTCAGTATCAATCATCTTCATTCACGTTCTTCATTTGGATGACTCATCTCTTTTCATTAGCTGTAAATAGTCAGGTTTTTTTGTATAACTTGTGGTATTCTGCCCATCTCTGTTTATTTTGAATGGAGTATGATACTATATTTTCAAGCCAGGAAAACTTATACTACATGTATTGGTTACAATTAAGCCATTCCTTTACAAAAAATTCATGATGTATTATTTCCGAAACACCCTACATGCCAATTTAGAGCGTTCTGATAAAATGTACCTTCAACTTGGCCTGTTTACATTTTTCCTGAAAACGTTTGTTGACTGCAAAGTTATTGGCCAGTTGAAGTCAGTTACTTATTTCCATTTCCCGATACTGCGCTTTTAAAAAAACACTGCCGCACGCCGGATCAGGGGCCCGCGCCACAAGAGGTCTAATGGTATTACGATCTTATGTTTTTAATTTGATTACTCCTATGTTTCATGAAATTATGTATCACTTGTAGGCCTTTTTAGGCCGGCCGTCTTTGAAGGGTGTGATTCTTGTTAATAGTAAAGTAAACGTAAGACCATAACTAACTTGTTATAATCATGCGGAAAAAACAATAAGACTGATAAAATGGAATGAAGACCTGCCAAAATTACCTCACTATAAATTATGCATTTACTATCATTTCACCACATTTAGAGGAGCTAAGACAACGGCCTGTGAATTTATTTCACAGCTTTTACGATGTGTTCCATAATTATACTCTAGACTGAGGCACGTATAACCAATATTACGTCATATGCCGTTCAGCGGTCTTAGTACAGGTATCTCGCCGTATAATCCACCTTGTAGTAGATAACAAGGTCCACTGTATGTTGTGATATGATACCACAATATTCTTCTTGTTTCCAAAATGTACAGGGCAGCTGAATCTGTAAGTGTGAGAATGTGTTTTATTTAGCCTCAGTCAATAAACCTGACGCTGACTGTCATGCCCACGACACGATGCTCCAAGACGTTTCACGATCCAAAGCTGGAAGACGTCCACGAATGGATAAAAGATCGGCAGCCATCGGTAGCAGGAGGCGTGGAGAAGGTCTTGTGTTGCAAGTTTGACGACGGTGAGTTCACAAAGCCAAGAAAAGTTTACAGATTACATAACCTCTGGCCCCAGGGTTATAGCTATGGCAAATCGGACGGCTGGACTTCTCATATTACTTTAGCCTGATTTGATATTTGTGTGGCCTGTCTGGGCAAGTGATACTTGATCATGAATATGGAGACAGATGGTGAGAGGATGCCCGAAGCACCTGTCGTCACTGCTAACTCATTGCTTTGTGTGTAGAAATGTCCTGCAAAGCACTTTTCATGACTATTGATGCTATTATAGGCCAATGAATTGACAAGCGGGGAAAATGAAACTTGGAGATGATATATGGGATGGTTGAATAAAACGTGTATAAATCACCAAAGTTAGGGTTGTATGACTTCATGCCAAAAAATACACTCTGGGTGTACATACTAGCTAAGAACATAGTCATGAATAAGAGGGGTTGAGTCACCAGTGAATGAAGGCAATTCGTCTCCCATTCCTGTACAGTATACTTAGTCAGACAGCTAGAGGCATCAGAAAAGTTACCTACACAGGATGGCCCTACCCAGATGGGTACACTTTTCACAAAAAAATCCACCTTAACATTGAGTCAGTTTCTCCATCTAAAATCCTTAAACAACATGGGTTCACAGTTTCAATTTCTGACAATCTCTCAACATGTCTCTATGTATTTGCCCTACCAACTGACCTTTTTTCAGGAGGGAGAGGAAGATGCCACTACAGCACCCTACTACCTGCAAAAACTACACATCAGATAATTCTCGAAGTTTTAATTGGTTTAAGCTTAGATAGTGTAAATCTTTGTTGGAGGTGGATTTAAATATGATAGTGCTAAGAAATAGTTTATGTAAATCCTGACTTACTTTTTGAAGTGATGTTTTTAGAGTGCTCAATGATCCAACCCTGCGTACAAAATTAAGCTTGATACAGGATGTCAGGGTTTGTGTGTTTGTGCGGGGTGTGTGGGGGTGTATGTGTGTGGGATGGTGTGTGTAGGATTGTGTGTGTGTGTATGTCTGATCTGTCTGTTGTCTGTGTGTTGCTTAATTCCCAACACAATGGACAATGGCTTCAATTACACACCCTGGGAGCTGTAGTAAAATCGGAAGAAACTGTGGGCGATAGTTCCATAACAAGTACATTGTGACATGGCACCAATTTCGGAACGAGCTGAGGGCGAGTCATCGAACGACTAATGGGCCGACTGTAGAATGACCATCCATACACTATACAGCAAGTTTTGAATAAAAGTCCTTTTGGGGGGCAGCATCACGCAAAGTTATTGTGTTCTAGAGGGACTGATGAATACACTTACACACCCATTTGAAAAAATCTGTTGAGTAATTGCTAGCCAGTATAGTGCACACAGAGCAGACCCTGAAAAAAATGTACCTTTTTGTGCTAACACATGAAGACGGAACCAACGACGGCGCCACCACCAAACAATAGCTGTCTTCACTTCACCATAATACATCTTCATGACCAACTTTCGAATGAATGAATCTGAGAACTGTACAGCCCAGTAGAGCGCTCATTCAAAATCTCTATAACAGTCGACAACAATGAGGGACCCTGAGTCAGGTGAAAACTATTGTTAACGTCAGATATTGACACCCCCAACGCGCCCCCCAGGTATTCACAAAGCAAAAGTAAAGATAACAAATCGGAACAAGAAATGTCGACCGATCACAGCACACAAAATCACTACAATTAATACATGACATAACATGGCACCAACATTCGGAACACCTCGAGGCGGCGCCGTCAGACCGCACCCCTACTGACATGTGGCATACATGTAGCAATGACCACACGATACCACCTACACAGCAAGTCTGCTAAAATCCTTTGCGATAACAACAACAGTATTTGAAAAATAAGCATCTCTTTGCAAGATGTAACCTAACTCATCGGTTGACCGGTTGACCCGCTCAAAGGCGGAACATTGGCGCGCATCACCAAAAGGTTCCTAGTGTCTAGAGGCTGACTACTGATACACTTATACACCAACATTTGAAAAAATCCGTTAGAAATTGCACCGGCCCAGTCACGCGCGCAAGCAAGCAGACCCTGAAAACTGTACTTTGTGTACAAAGCTGACAGACCAAGCCAGGGCGCCACCACCAAAAACAATAGGCGTCTTTCTTCACCATAAGTACACCATCAATACAAATTTGAAGATCCCGATCGAGCACAGAACTGCAGCCCAGTTAGAGCCGCTCAACGAAATCTCGGCTGGCGGCGCGGGACGCGGCGCGACGAGGCCAAAACCATAGTATCCCCAGAACTCGTTGGGGGATACAACTTATTATGGTGTTATCCTTTTACTTGTCCAGTCTCATGAATACATCTAACCGGAAAGTATATTATACTTCTGGACGAAAGATCGAGAAGCTTGCCATTCCCCCTGCCCCACCCGATACCGCCCCCCCCAAAAAAAAAAACCAAAACAAAAAACAAAAAAACGTCCTCCACAGTCATGCACGCACGCTCAAACTCAGTTCGGCTGCGACTGTTAATCTACGATCTTGAATTGAATTGCCGTCTCTCCCTGCATGCGCCGGTGTTCATTCTGTATAAGGGCATTCACGCGAAAATGGTTACCCAAGGGTTGAAAACCATGAAAATCAAGAACAACTTCCTGTTTCATACCCTGGAAGAGTA
>JZLH01S0634645.1:21997-32855 GCA_001188425.1 Eucidaris tribuloides | reverse complement strand
GTTTGGAAAGTTACACTGCCAATGGCAAGTTATGCATGAATAAACAATTAAAACTAGGGGCGAGTTTAAAAAGCGTAGGTGTATACACAGTAAGTCTATGGGATAAAATGGGCAGGTGAATCCGTTCAACTTATGATTTTCACTTTTTTAAAGCACTAAATAATCATTTTGAAATACAATTTTTTTCAGGGCGTCATTTTTAGACCTTATCAATGACAATGGTAGCATGGGGAATCATGTAGCTCAGATTCTTTTAACTATGGTAAATGTTAGCCAATACCTTTAATGTTGCATAAAAAAACTGAACTTTGAACACCGTTATCTCGTTGTGTATCATACTGTTCTTGATATCGGCTTCAATTAAAATCCTGCTTTTTTTTCCTGTACGATGATGTCCCCTTTGTCATGATTATGGATTCACAGAATGTGCAAGCCATGTTAATAAGGGGCCAAGTCGCAAGTGAAAAGTTGCAAAATTCATTGTTATCGTTCAGTGTTCATTTGTAAGGAGAGTGGATTGTGTAATGATGTTGTGATGGGTTTTGATCAAGTGTCATGTGTTGTTTTTACATTTTTGAATATTAAATGTGATTAAAGTGAGTAATTTTGAAATTATCATTGTGTTCAGTTTCATTAAGAGTCTTGCAAGTTTTTCAAGGTTCCTTCCAACAAACATTCAGTCATCCATAAATACGGAGGAAACAATTCTCTCGATCACAGTTTGAATTACTCTCTACAAAACAATGATAATAAGCAAGATAAGCAAAATTATTCTTCATCGCCGTATTTGCTGAACGGTATAACTCACAGCATATCAAATTCTCAAGAATTAGAATGATCACCTCAAGATCAGTACGCTCCATGCATCATGTATACAAAATAAGGGATTTGCAATGAATTAACAATTAATTTTTACAGCTTTTCACGTTTGACTTGGCCCCATATTCAGGGGTCGTATATATTCCGTTATTTCAGAATCATTACAAACGGGATATCGTTTTAGAGGAGGATAAACAGGCGTTTTAAAGATATCGATATTAAGTATTTTACTATAATACCAAGAGAGATAATGACGCTAAACGTTGAGTGGCGGAACTTTTTTGAGAAGTTTATTACCAATATCAATACATAATTGTTTTCTTCCGATTTTATTATATCTGTCTATTTTTCTAAATTCTCATAATAAAATTAGCAACACACATACAGCAAGAGTCATTTTACAATAAAGAAAATCAAAATAGAAGCAGAGCTCAACCTTTATTTCATTAGTAACTGATAAAAATGGAAATTCTCCCTTCAAAAAGCACAGAGGTGTTTGGTAAAAGGAAAAGATCTGTAAACGCCCCATTACTCAAACTGGAGAGAGAGCACGTCCACCCCCCCCCCCCTCCTCCCCGTGATCCGGCCCGTTGAAGTTCCTGCCACAAGTGTACGCAAGTCAACATTTTAAATTTCATCGAGGTTGCATACAGTTCTTGTTTTTATTGAACAAGACACCGGTTTCCTATGGCTCTGCAGTCTCGTTTCATGTTATGCAATGTTTAGACGTCATTTTTAGGTTATGTCATATAAGCGCCACATCACAAGGTCACACAAAATCTTCTCTTTGAAACCTCTGCCCTATGTCACCATTTTGAAATCCGTTTGGAAGTCTCTGCAGGTGCAACTTTTGACAGATGAATCACCCTGGTTAAAATGCAGTTAATCTCATTTGTAACTCTCCCAAAACACAGCAAAACATTAATCATGACCTAAGGCTAGTTATAAAGGAATTGCCTGTGAAATCCTAAGCTCAGAAATTACCCAAATATTGAAAAAGAGCAAAAATGGTTGTGCAGTGTATGTGCTATAGGCAGACTGTTAAAAATCTCATTCAGGCCTATAGTACTCATGTAATACCAGACGGTTGACCTACTTTTGCTGCATGCTGGCATGTGTCAGGCACAAAGGAATGCGATGTCATCTGTACGTGTACAAACATGTTGCACTTAGCTCCCTGTGACATCGTCCATTGGGGTAAAGAGTTCATGCACTGTTTACAAATAAACAAGAAGACTAGTACAATTTTGTCACTGCACAAATACTGTCTAACGTGTACTAAAAGTTCCACTAAAACTGAGTTTCTTGCTGCTAAACTTTGCTTAAAGTTTTTAAATAGCATTTTCTTATACACCATTCGTGTATTTGCACAGTGTTAAATTTCAGGCGTGCCAAAGAGACAGCTGGCCTTTAAGTAATGCTTTATGCGAATATATACTCACACAAGAGCAACAATCAAACGTCTGATTCTCATCAAAGTCTTAGGTCTAGGAATGGGCGGAATCAATCCCGCAGCCTGACTGTAAATACTGTGCCTATCGGGTAAACGTCTACTAAACACATCCTTGCTATCACTACGTATGTTAGGAGGCTAAACGTCGTGTGTGAAATCACCGAACATCGGTGTCCAGGTTCTAAACACGAAGTGTCAATAATCTTAACTCACATGTCCTAAACATATTTCTGTTATCACTTTCTAAAGACTGATGTTTAAATGCCAAACACCCTTTTAACAGTGAATCTATGCAAACCGCTAGCTGGTAGCAACGCTAACCCTAACGCAAATTTTAATCCTGACCCAATTCCGCCACCTGCTACAATTAAACTCAACGTTCGAAAATTGGGCATAGCACACAATGTCTTCAATTCAACGCGCCAACACTGAATCACGTTTTAATTAAGCAATATTGCAACAGTTTTCCATCTCCTTTTGACATGCCCTCCTTCTCATATTCACTTTGATTTGAACATGTTTACATGGAACTATCCCATTTGATATTTACACCCAGTCTATTACGTAGGAACTACGGTTTGAACACACCTCGACCGGGGTGCATTGCGTATTATCCAGGGCGTAAACAGGAAGTGACGTCATTATAGGGCCTTACCGTACGACTGTCGTTGACCCGATTTTTAGCTCCCAAGGTCGTGAAATTAAAGAAAACAAGAAACGTTCAAAACTGGATCAAAATATGAAAAACAGAGCAGTTAGATGGTAATTAAATGTCAGCAGTTCGGAAACAAACCCGTGAAAATTGTGTGGATGTTATGACAACTATAATCCCGCGTTCCGCCCTTGAGTTGCGGTCATTCAATACAATGACCACTGCTTCTTACGAAGGTCCAGTCATGTTTCGCTCTCAACGTCAATTTCAAGTTTATTCGTTTGTCTTCTGCTAGATAGTCCGAGGGGTATCTTAAAGTATTTTCAATTT
The DNA here is from genome assembly GCA_001188425.1 of Eucidaris tribuloides. Taxonomy (NCBI): domain Eukaryota; kingdom Metazoa; phylum Echinodermata; class Echinoidea; order Cidaroida; family Cidaridae; genus Eucidaris; species Eucidaris tribuloides. Next base: position 29,601 of record JZLH01S0634645.1, on the reverse strand, counting down.
CATTTCTTTCGCGTTGATTCATATTTTCAATTTTCAATTTGACACTTAATTGCACAGATTAGTACCTAAAATTGCATGTTTAAGTTTCATTTTCCCATAGGCGCGTGTACGAAATTCCGGCAAAGAAATGCCATTTTCTCCAAATTCATCAAAGTGGATTTAGCGCCTTTTGGTTGCAAGCTCTTCATTTGCAGAAGCCACTATGTTTTGTTTTTTTCTATTAAAGGCAGTAGATCTCATTTTTCAAACATCCCCGCAGACCAGGAAAAGATAACGCATGCCCTTAGGCTATTGATAAAGGGCATGTCTGCGAAATCTGGGGGTCAGTGATTGCCTAGAATTTGAAAAATGCAAAGAAAAATAATATCCGTCTAATGTACGTTCTATGGCAGGAATTTTTTCTCTCGCGAGAAAAAAATTCAATCTGAGTCTAACGGTCATTATAATTCCGCTAAACGTTTCACTTAAAATTTTACTGCGTTTCTAGCTCCTATATTTTGCTAAAGGTTCCCAGATGGCATTTTCTTCTAAATGCCATTTTACACAATGTCAATTTTTAGGCTTGCAAAAGAGATCGCCTGCCTTTAAATACTCCCAGGGGCATTTTACAGTATTTTCAGCTAATTTCTTTCGTGTCGATTCATAATATTTGCGCATGGCAAATGAACATGAAATATTGCAAAATACAGTTTTAATTTCAGTGCATGTGAAATGTTATCGACGCAGTAATTCAAAAATAACACGTATACATAGGTAATGCAGAGAAATTCTGAGACGTTCATCTAGCATGTCTAAAGCACAGAGTTTGATAATCATGGTTTATTTTTTATTGTCATTGTCAGGCATTTGCAGAAGCACTGTTAGGGAGAGGTGGAGGAGGAGAGAGAGGATAAAACAGTGACTTTAGAAACATTTGTCATAGTTTCATTGGAGCAGCTTAAAAAAAAAACAAACTTTTTTTTCCATGTACTTTTAATATAACTTTTCGTGTTTTTTTTTCTTTTGAGCTATCCGTGAGGAAGTTTTTAATTGTAAGCATGATGTTTTTCCATTGCACGGTGCATTATGAGTACTTCACGTGTGCTTAATTTCACACGAACACATAAGGCCAAGTGGGGCATATTGATATAATCATGGCTTCCTCTCTATCTCTCTCTGTTTGTTTCAGAGGGCTGCCGTTAAATTTAAAGGAGTACGGAATTGTGATGGGTAATACTGTAAAAATGGAATAGAAATAAGGCCAAATATCAAAGAATGAGAGTTGACTTTTGTAAATACAAAGCATGAATCAGATACATATTGGCGTATCTAGGAGGGGGCAATGGGGGCAGGCGCCCCGGGCGCCATTTTCGGGGAGGGTGGGGGGCGCAAAAATGCAAATAAAAAAACTAAAAATGAGAGTAGACTCTCATGAACATGCAACCAAAGAATACAACGGCGTCGGATGTCGGAAGTGGTGCGATTGCCGCGTCTGCCCCCCCCCCAGTTTTTTTTTCCTATATACGCCACTGCGAATGCGCGTGTATATTATTTTAGTACCTGAGTACTCTAATAAAGTCAACAGATAAATTAAAATTGTGTATAAGTAAAAGCATTTCAAAATAGACGATTGAATATGGAAACAAACTATTTTAACGGGTGAAAACATATACATGCATACATTAATACACTCATGCTCATAATTATGGAATACTTAATAAACATTTTAGAAGTTGCCATTTTTCCGTGAACGGTACGTCTGGGATTAATATTTGTTCACCCCAGGTAAAACAATTATAATCTAAGTATTTCAGGAATTTTGAGCATTTTGTAGCGTCCGACTCGACACTAAAACCTGTGTTTATAAATGGCAGTGTTGTTGTTGTTGTTGAGTCACGTGGTGGTTACGCGCGTTATTAGACTTGTAACAGACACTATTCTGATGTTAATTTAATAATAAATGACATTAGATCGAAATTTATCAGTTTTCTGTTTTGTTTTTGTAATTTATTTAATTTAATACTTTCTCATGATTTTTTGTGGATTTTAAAGAAATATATATATATATATAATTGTTATTGCGCTCAAACGTACTTTAGTTTTTTCTTAAGTCATCTCATGAAATCCAAAAATTGCTTCACATACTGCGTTTTTGTGAAATAAACACTTGTCTCGAAAATTTTGGACGATATAGAAGAAAGAACTTAAGTATCAACAAAATATTCCATAATCATGAGCAGGAGTGTATAACAGTAAATAGATAAGTTAATGGATAAAAGATAAATAAATAAATAAATAAATGAATAAATAGATAAATATATAAACACAAATATATCAATCAATAAATAAATCAACCTAGAATGAATACGCCATACGCTATAGTTCCATTCACAGGGAACTAGGTGGGATCAATGGCATGTGTGGCTGCCCACCTGTTGGAATTGTATTTGCGGTTGTAGCTGCTGTGTGTAAGTATGTTTGTATTGATGTTTTTGTGTCTGCGTGCGTGCATGTGTGTATGAGTTTGTGTGTGGGGGTTTCCGTCAGTTATTTTGTCCATATTTCTGTGTTTTCTGTCTCTTTCTCTCTTTACGAGGAGGTACTGGATTATTTGGAATTGAAACATTTCCGATTCATTAATCAAGACCTGATGTCATAGGATAATAGTAAAGGCCCATATTAAGGTGCAATTGAAACACAAAGGAGATCAAATAACTAGTCTTCATATATCGACATATTCACAAGTATGCTTTGATGACTGCGGTGTCCGGGGGGGGGGGGGGGACTACCATTACAAGATGTACACCTTGCGTGTGTATGGACTTTCAAAATGGACCCAAAACGGGTTTGTCTGTCGACCTCAAAATACCTATAAACAAGTATCCAAGTTTGGAAAGATACCCTAAACAAGTATTTAAGTCTGAAAAGATACCCTTTTCCTGATTTTGCTGATTTTAATACCCTTTTCGATGTACGCGTGTACATCGCCCAACTGCGAAAACAACCCTTTTTACTCGTTTTTTTTTTGCACGTCCATGGTGTAAACCTTGTAATGACAGTGCCCCCCCTAGATGACTGTATCCCATTGGTCCTCAACTATGTACTTTTTTTTTAATTGACAATGATGTTCATTTTTATTGTTTGATTGCAGGGAAGCAGTACTGCACGTTCAATAACGCGATCCAGTGTCACCCAACGATAGTTGGTCGATCCTCGCCGGATATCGGGAAAGCGGGCTGGAAAATATATCGAGCGCCGAGGAGTAAAAGTAAGTCAGTAACCATAAGATTGTTATTTTTTTCCCCATTTTTCATTTATTTATTTATTTTTTTTGTTTATTTATTTATGTATTTATTTATTTATCTATCTATTTATTTATTTACTTGTTTTATTTATTTATTTATTTATTTATTTATTTATTTATGTATTTACTTATTTTGTTTATTCATTTATTTATATATTTTTTTTTTGGGGGGGGGTTCAACTTACGTGTTTGATTGCCGATAACCTAAAATTATCAAGATAATCATTTTCATGTATATAGGTATTGATTCGTTCATCCATTTGGTTCTCATTACTATCATTCTTATAACTATTGGAATGACGATGTCAATGATTGTTAGCAGTAGTAGTAGTAGTAGTAGTTGCAGTAGTAAGTTATAAGTATTATTATTATAATTTTCGTCATAATCATCACCATAAACATAGTAGTATTTTATGTGTATAAATTTCAGATAAGTTTAGATAATCATCAATGTTTGTTTTAATGTATACACTATCGTGTTTGCCACAAAGTTTGGTCGACAACCTTTGTGCTTACGTTCTTCCCATTTGTATCATTTCATTGCACGTGTCGAAGAGTGTGCAAAGAAATCAAAAGCAAAGTAATTACTGTTAACTTTGTTTACATCCAGGCCCCACCACAAACGGTGAGGTGACTGACATTGAAGTCACGGTGACGTTTTAGAGGAGGCCTCAAGCCCAAATAACAGTCTGATTTCTCTACGCTGCTTTCGGTTATAATTTTTCCTTTATCCCGAACTAGTCCGAAAACATAGACCATACTGTAGTGTAAGAACTAACACAAGCTATTATGTAGTTCTCAATTCGTGTCGAGCTGGTTTGGGGATGACCAACAGCATACGGGATCTGGATTGGTCTTAAACAACAAGAGCAGCCTATGAACTAAGACTACCCAGATAGTTGGACGAACAGATTTTTGATTTGATCTTCCTCTGTACATGTCTCGGCACTAATCCCACTGCGTTAATTGGAAAGACTAAGCATCCTCCCCAGGCAGTTAGTTTCTGAGAAAAAAGAGGTAACAAGTCGGAAGTGATTTTGTTTTTTTCTGTTGTGTCTAAACTAGCATGGAAGGATTGCACATATAAACCATTCCCCGCCCCCGTAAACAGACTCCTGCACACACAGTAAGTCCTGTCAATGGTTGTATGTCCAACGTCAGGTATGATATATTCTGAGACTAAATATTTACAATTCGGTAACGGAACGTAAAGAGTTGACGCGCACAGGTTTGTCTACCGAAGACGTACTATGGGGCTCGTGAAGGAACATTCAAAAAAAAAAAAAAAGATCTCTAGTAAATCATTTTATTCAACTAGAGTTATATGTGGTGGTTACTACTTTCAAATGCAGGGAACCAAATATATGTGACCTGTCACCACGATACGCTGATAAAGTCACACATGTTAGGAAACATAAACATCAAGAGAAAAATACTTTTGTGAAAAATATAAAAATTAAAACTTATGCAACATGTGAAGGTCATAGATCTTTTGATTTTTGAAGACACTTCACTGTAAGCAGTTTAGACTTTGCATCAATATTATGCAACTTGGAACTTCCCTTACCTTTGATGGCTTGTGCGACTTTATCAGGGTATCGTGGTGACGTGTCACAAATTGTTTTTTTTTTTTTTTTGCTTTTTGTCCCTTTACGTGGTTTCAGAAAACAGGTGCATTATACTAAAGAATATAACATCTAACGCGTGCATTAATGTGCACAATACATTAGGCATGGACCTGGCATTGTGCTGAATGTGAGCTTACAGCCTTGTATTACAGTGCTAAAACTGGTGTTCAGTTTAACCCCAGGGTTAAGTACGAGATTTAGTGTTAAAGTTAATTCCCTCTGTCTATAGCCTCATCATTCTGGTTAGGGGTAGCACGGTCGCTGTTTCAATGATAACTAGTGCCTTAAAAATTAACACAATATTTTCAATTGTTTCATGTTAATGTTTCTTTGTTTATTTTTACCATTATGCAGAGTATTTTACGTTCTTTTATTATTATTTTTTTTATTTATTTCATCAATTTCATCTTCTTTTAGATTATTATGCGGGAATTACCTGTCCAGAGAGATGCCAGCAGAGCATCCGGGTCTTCGCCGATATGCAAGCTTACAACATGGTGGCCACGTTATCCTTCTACTATTACGTGTGGGAAACCAACGAGGCGTCATCAGACGGACTCGTTCCCGAGTTACGCATTCGAGGTATGACGTGTTCATGCAGCAAAATAATCGTCATCATTATTACCATCTACGGCAACAGCAGCAACAACAACAAATGCTACTACTACTACTACTTCCACTACTCATCGATCCTACTATCTCTTCTACTACTACTACTACCATTACTACTACTACTACTACTACTACTACTACTACTACTACTACTACTACTACTACTACTACTACTATTACTACTACCACCACTGCTATTACAACTATTACTATTACTACTTCTGCTACTGCTACTACTACTACTACTACTACTACTGCTACAACTACTACTACTACTATTATAATTATTACTACTATTGCTAATACTGCAGCTACTACTACTACTACTACAACTTGTACAACAACAACAAAGGAACAAATGCAGGATCAACAAATAAGACTACTACTACTGCTACTACTACTACTACTACTACTACTACTACTACTACTACTACTATTGTTACTACTACTACTATACTACTATATACAGTTTCTGTTTTGCTACTGCTGTTGTTTTTACCTGTTATACTACTTGTAACCGCTTATCCTATCTCAATTTATACAATTTCACTTTTGTGTCCGATATTGTAGGTGAGTGAACGACACAGGTCAATAATCAAGGTTGACATTGACCCCTACAATGAACAGTCGATTAAACTAAGATAATGAAGAGAGTATAATGTTCCGTTGCACTTTTATAACTATTCTGGATAATTATCAATACATCTAGTTCAAATTAGGACAGTCTATTATGTATTTGATAATCATCTTGTCCAGGGGAATATGGATTTCATCGTCTGTGAATTTGCCCGGGCTACTCCCTTTAATTGTAAAGACATTCTAAAGTAGGGCATGTTCATTTATTTAATTTACATCAGATGGCTATTCCCCTGCAACCGGCGTCATCATTATTTCAGTTCCGAATTTTAAATAATTTCAGCCAATGCTTAACATTTTTTGTCTTGATGCAAGCTTCAACGGATAAATGTTTGATTTAATCAGGCCTCCCGGACGTAGACTGATTTTTGGAATTTCTCGTCAACTTGTCAAAATTGGGCAATAAAGGTCAAATATGTACAACCCTGTTCGATCTACTTGGCCTGCATAGATCCTGCCGTGTATGTAAAAATTGTCAGATTGTTATTTTTTTCCGCTACAAAATAATAATATTGAAATATGAAATAACTTAAGAATAATACCCAGATTGATAATCAACTTTTGTTTGTACGAATTATTAAAGGCATTTCCAAACATATAATGGAACAAATTCTTTTGATCATATTCGAAGATAATGTAGTTACTTTATTTCGTTTTTCCAACTGAATAACCTCGTTCGAAACCTTGCTATCGGAGGGTTAATACCACTGGGTGTAGCCGTCTGCAGCTCTGGCTTACTTCATAAACATACACCTTTACTTCGTTGTGTTTGTAAAAATTGAAAGTAACTTTGGTGTCATTGCTCTAAGCGATAGACATTAAGTTATATTTTTTTGTCTGACATATCATAATTTGTCCATGCATTCAGGTTGTCGAAATCGAGAGATCTGGCGGTCAAATGTGTATCCACGATCAGAAGAACTCGGGGAATGGATCGAAGTCGTCGTGCCAATACACTGCCTTGAACATTTTGGCGTAAGTATTTCTTTACAGCACACAGTCAGTAGCAGACTTAAAGATAGAGTTCGGGACTGGCACGCCAGAAAACGTCGAAAATGAATAAAATTAGCTCAAACACCTGTCATCTGGTCATAGAACCTTTGAGTAGAATACGCAGTTTTGGTGAAAATCTGGACATATAAACTTCAAAATTTGCGCAGTGACGTGCACGTGCACGGGTCGTTCCGCTTGCTCCATAATTGTCCGATCAACCATTAGCCGAAGGTCACGCGGAGTTTAGCCGTTTAACCAATCAGTGTGCTCCGCTGGTCGGGCGAACGTACACATAATCGTAATCTGTAATATATGCAAAATCTAAATTCTCGGAAAGAACAATATTCTGGTAGCATATCGTTAATAGTTTTTTTTCTTCATAAAACAACAACTTAATGACATATGGGTCTTATAGTTTCAACAAGCCATTTGTAAGTACTCAACTACCGTTT
>JZLH01S0634645.1:4458-20691 GCA_001188425.1 Eucidaris tribuloides | reverse complement strand
GATCTTCGAAAGCAAGATTGGTTAAAAAGTCTCGGAGATAACACACATTTTGGGTGTTTTAGTGCTAAGATGATTTGGTTCAGTGACGTCGTATCGAGGTCAGTATGGCCCAGATTGTGTTACCAAAACACGCACTCACGCGAAATGTAGACCCAGGGATAGGCGCTTTGACCTTGCACAGGTCCACGATCCTTCGTTCCTGGGCCTGTCTTGAAACAAGAGGTCCAATGTGCACACCTACTCTGATCATTTTACTTCATTTAAAGACGCTATATAACACTGTGGAAGACCCTTTTAAAAATTTGTCAAAGTTTGCTATCTGACATATCTGACAGTTTTTGAATGAACAAATAAACACCCTAGAACACAAAAGTTCGGACATTTATGCTGCCACTAGTACAATATGTGCAGATACAAATTGGCACATTAATTACTCTGAGCCGATAGGAAATACTGAAACACAGCAGTCCATGGGGAAAGCTGGAATGGTGTCTCAATAATTTTCACTTTTTTAAAGCACTAAATGATCATTTTAAATTGATTTTTTCAGGCTTCATTTGTAGACCGTATCAGAGGCACTGGTAGCATGGGGAATCAAGTAGCTCAGATTTTTTAAACTAGAAACATTGTTATACAATGCCTTTAAGATTCGCCAGTATTGGAAGTGATCGTAATGTCACGACGTCTTCACGTTCAATCTAGAGTGCCGAGGCGTCGGACAGGCATCATAACGGATATAAATGAGTAGGTCAACATCAGCAGACGATGCGTCGCACACCTATTCGGTCGACGAGAATGAGGTTGTTTTTGTTTACACAAATGTTAGGTCGACGAGAGGACTGCGATGTGTTGACTTCGTTAGCTCAAATTACGTGTCGCACGTATGTTACGTTGTCATATCATGTTGTGTGACTTGTGTCACGCCACGACCTTTCCCAGTCCCCCGTTCACTGTTAGGAAGAGAGGACAGTGTCGGATCTGCTTATCTGTCAATGTACAATGGACGAGAAAGAAGACCTGACGTATAAGAAATGCTTGTAATGTGACATAAACTTGTCGTAGTCGATAAACCCGACGTAACAATTTAAAATTCTGTATTCGAATCCACTAGGTACTGTGTAAAACTAAATATTTGGCAATTTTGAAAAACTCAACAAAAGTATTATACCCTTTAATAATGATTAAGTATTGCTTCCTCACCACGACTTGAAAATCCCTCACTTACCAATAACACACAAACACACTCGTTAGCTAATCTGACTGCCCGACCATTATTCTGGAATCATCAACAATCTCCGCGGACGGTGCATGATTCGTGTGCAGGAATGGAGTTTGGAATTAAGATTACTCTTTGGATAGTGTGCTAAGATTTCTTACATATCTAGTTTTAAGATCAAAATTTCAAATCTCTTTTCAGACTTATTCAATGATTATGATTCCATGAATAAACAAAATACTTGTTTGAAATCATGTATAATGTGCAATTAGTGTTCATGGTATTCGAAATGTGATTGCTTCGATATGATTTGTATCCATTTGAACACTAATAACTGACCATGAGGAACCCTCAATGAAACCCGACTTGACCCCATATCTAAAATAGGGGGCTGATATAGGAAATATGACATCCACGGAACGGTCTAAATCGGTTCTAGAAATAACACTGAAGGCGCCGATAGTTTTCTATGACGTACAACTTCAGATGATCTTCATCCATAAAAAACACTGTGAAAGTCAGTTTTGGGATAAAAATAGTCACTTTCACCGGTTAGGTGCTTATATAGGCCTGTGATATAATAGTGAACACGTGAACGTATTTCCCAATATCCCGTGCTGTAATCAGATACAAATTTTGGAGAAGTAGCATCTCGTTCGACCATTCTACAAACTTGTCACTGGGTAATTTTTATAACGATAAGTTGTTAATCGAAATGTATCAGCTCGTGACATGAAAACATAACGGGAATATTGTTTGGCAAATGGTGACCCACAGTTCTCCCGGGAATAACAGAAAAGATCCGATCACATTAAAACGAGGTTGTAACAATATCGGAACAAGTTGTTCTATAAATATGAATCTTGTTCTCTGTATATCGTATGTATTGCTTTTATAAAAAAGGAAAACAAAACAAACAAGTTAATGTATTACTCATGCACCAAATTATATTCAGACTGATAGCGTCAATCACTCGACTCTTGCTGTGCTCACTATTGTTGGGGTGTCAATCGCCATAGAAATGAAGTAGAAATTTGCCGTATGTGTTCTTTAGGAGGCCGTTGACTTTGTTCCCAGGAGCACGTGTAACCTCCCTTGTAATTTCAATTTCTACAGGGGTGCGGTAACCACTCTTAAAAAAAAAAAATGGGTATGCCGCAGCATCCTCATCATCCCCGGCTTCCAGGGGCCTGGGTACCTCTGAATATTTTTCTTTTCAAGGGGAGGTGTATATTACCGCTAAGAATTGAGCTCCAACGAATCGTTTTGCCTGTTTGTTAGCATCATTTAACATTTTGTGGAGTTTGTCTCCAAAACGTTGCTTAGTTGCCCTGTTACTGCACGCATTATTAATACTGAACTTTCTTTTGGTCGTCAAATTGATTTGCAACAATAAGCACCTGCTCTTTCACCATAAGACGGTGCACAAAATTGATCTCGTGGACATGATAATGTCCTGAATCTACAAAACAATAACAGATGGTGCCGATGGAGGGAAGCTGGTACACATTGGACTTCGGTCATCTCAGCCAAAGTGAATCAATATGTTTGTTTCTATGTTTGATTTGGCTGGCTCCTTGCAAAACATATGGATTTCTTTAAAAGACATTAACCTGATTTTTTGACATTTAACATGCCTCAAGATCCAAATGAATGAAACATAAGCCAATGCATACACTAATTTTAATATACATACATGTATATTGTGGCTGGAAGGATTTGTAAGAATAAATATGAATTTCTACATTTGACTCTGACCATGATCTCATACAATAATTGTGTAGAAAGCTGTAGAAAAAAATAACCTGACCCAACAAAGAACTGATGGTAATTACTTAGAAAGATAAACATTTGACCACAATATCTTCCCAGCTTAGTCCTCCAAACGTTTATTTCATTCAAGAATAGTTTCATCTCAAAATGAAAACGAATGACAGTCGTGCTATTCCCTGTGACCATGTTAACACAAATATGATTATGTTATTTGATTTATGTTTCAGATAATATTCGAGGGATTAATGACGTCAGGTGGACAAGTCATAGCTGTCGATAACGTGGCCTTATCCGATGGACGGATCTATAAAAGTAAGCAGTTTGGTTCTCGAACAGAGTATATCAGTTCAGTTCTGCGGACACACACAAGTACACGAATGTCTTTATATGTACTTCAAGTTGCCGTGTCATTGAATTCTAAATGCCTTTCAGATCGTAAGCAAGAATGTTTTTACTTTCAAAAGTAGAATTTGATTCTACTTCATCTGGAAAATGGGCGATTGAACATACTGTATGCTACTCATGTACTTCCCAGAAAATACAGGATGAATTCACGATCGCGGATCAGTCCGGTGTTTGGTATTTTATTCAGCTTTGGATCACTTTGGCGTTTACATTACAATGTCTCCATATGGCTACTCATCCCACAGCAACAGAGGGCAGCATCACACAATATCATATGTATCATAGGCATATGTATTAATGCGCGTGCGTGCACGATATAAACATAATGTTGGCTTGACATGCTTACTTGCAAGAATAATTACAGTAGTAAACTATAATTATCAGGAATAACATCAAATATGCTAGAACTGTTAATCAATTCAAATTATCACAAAAAAGGAAACAAACCTTTTAAGATATTGATAGATACACGTGACGTGTATTCATAATCATGTCTAATATGGTATTCCAATGAACCTTACGTTGCAACGCTTGTACTAGGTGTTAAAAGTAAAACTTGTCAAGTTTGGTATTTAATGACACAAAAATATACAAGAGATTATAATGGCATTGAGTATAGTTGCAGCTGAATAGTGAAAATTTATGGTGGAGGTGGTTTGAATAAAATATCAATATTCAGGTTTATGTAATTCATGCTTATTTAAAAAGTAAAGGGTTCAGATTTTGCTCAATATCTAGTTCCCTGTACAAAATTGAAACAGCACAGAAATCAATTGGTGTGCGTGAGAGTGTGTGTTTAGTCCCAACACAATAACAATATACAATGCCGGTGGATAGTGCACATTGGAAACGTTGATATGCCAGTTTCTCATTTCGTCCACGTTAGATAAATGTTTTATTTATATCCATTAGTAAGTAGCCTGGCGACTGCTAGACTTTATTCAGTATCCACAGCCATCGTCTAGTGCTATTGTGTGTGGACAAGGCACACACTCTCACACACACCATTTGATTTCTGTACAGATTCAATTTTGTACAGGGGTTGGATATTGAGCAAAATCTGAACCCTAACTTTTGAAATAAGCATAAATTACATAAAAGTGATCATGATATCTATTCAAACCACCTCTTACAAAACAGTTCACTATTCAGCTGTAACTATTTTCAATGCCAGTATAATCTGTTGTATAGTTGTTGTGGTATTGTATTTCAAACTACAAGTTTTATTTTCAACACCTAGTATCAATTAAATGAATGCCACAAATCCGTTATAGGCCTAATCGATTTTTATCTTTTCATCGTGCTGTCGGATAAAGGTCTTCTCTCACAACCAACCATATCCGTCGTGCATCCGACTAACCCGCCGGTGATTCCAACGATAGCAGTATTTACACGCCCACCGCCACCAGCACCAACACTTCGACCCCAACCCCGGCCACCACCGCGACCAACCCGATGGCCGTATCTACCGACGACAACACGGACAACAACTACCACTGTCAAAAATGGTACAGATTTTGTTAGTTTTCTCGTTATTGTAGTTGTAGCAGAGGTCTCCGTCCTTGTCGACAGCTGATGCATACGGTTACAATCCAATAGACCGAAGGCCCGATAGACCAAAGATAGCGACTGTGCACACAAAGAAAAATGGGTCCAACTTTGCACCTGTAAAGTTGCAGACCAATGTCCTACTGGGAGCTCCTTTACGGGCGCAACTTTGCACCTTTCATACCTTCAGGGTGCAAAGTTCCGCCTTTAAAGATTCACGCGGTGTAAAAAGGTGCAAAATTGCACCCATAAAGGTGCTGCTCGTGTGACATTTCTAAAGGTGCAAAATCGAAACTATTTTGCTTAGTGTATGGTTTTTGCGTCCTAAAAAAAAGGTTTAGGATTGTTTTAACTGTGAAAACAGAAATAAAGGAGAGGAGTTAAAGCTGCGGGTCCTTTAGCTTCGATCAAATATTACTGATGTTGCTGAAAAACATTTATTTCGTATTAAAGATATAGGCTAACATTGTGGAGCTTCAATTTAAAAAATTGTCAAATGTTGATATCTGAACTACATAGTAGTGTTCATATGGACAAATGAACACCCTAGAATAAACAAGTTTGTAAAGTTACACTGCCAGTGGCAAGTTATGCATGAATAAACAATTAAAACTCAGGGCGAGTTTAAATAGCCTAAGTGTACACACAGTAAGTCTATGAAAGAAAATGAGCAGGTGAATCCGATCAACTTACGATTTTCACTTTTTAAAGCACTAAATAATCATTTTGAAATACAATTTTTTCAGGGCGTCATTTTTAGACGTTATCAAAGACAATGGTAGCACGGGGAATCATGTAGCTCAGAATATCTTAACTGTGGTAAATGTTAGCCAATATCTTTAACTTATAGTGCGTTCATGATGAATTTGGTGGTTACACGCCAGAAACAGCCATATTTAATTTTGAGATACGTCACAAACGGGTTCAATCAAGATACTATAACAAGCAACTAAATTACGTTTTCCGACCATCAAGAAAAAATAAATAAAAATGGGGAAGAAAAACAAACAGAAATTGCAACATGTGTGATTCGATTCGACTGGAAACGATTAAAATAAAGTTATGATTACCCCGGCATAAAGTATCATTACCGGTGATTGTAAATATTTAAAACTTACTATATACCTGATAAAGTGAAGAGTTAGATTTGTACTTTTGCTTTTATTTTATTTTTCATTTTGCAGACCCATCTACCCAGTATACGGAAGTGATTACAGGTAAAGTTTATATGCAATGAAATAGAAGTGGTAGTGGTTCGTGTAGCATCAGCAGCAGTAGTATAGTAGTAGTAGTTATAGTAAAAGTAGTACTAATAGTAGTAGTAAAAGAGAAGTAGCAGTGGTGGTAGTAGTGGTGGGAGTTGTTATAGTAGTAGTAGTAGAAGTGAATGCAGTAGTCGTAGAAATTGTAGTAGTAGTAGTAGTAGTAGTAGTAGTAGTAGTAGTAGTAGTAGTAGTAGTAGTAGTTGTTGTTGTTGTTGTAGCTGTAGTCGTAGTAGTTGTTGTTGTTGCTGCTGCTGCTGCTTTTGCTGTGATACTAATGCAAGAATAAAGCAGGGGAGTGGGTATAATCACATGTAAGTTGCGAAAGAGAAAATAAAGGGAAGGTAACATAAAGAGAAGTATTACTTTTGTACTTATTCAAGTCTCATTTATTTTGGTATGTATTATCCTAAATTGCAGATACCAACACTAGTAATGGCTCATCTGAACTCATCCCGGCTACAGTATTTACCGAAGGAGCATCGGGCAAAGGCAATGGTAATAATTGTTTGGTCATTAAAACCCCAGAGGGCGCCATATGCAGTAGGCTGGATAACAGATTGAGGGATAATGACAACATTGGGTATTGGTACAAAATATTATAGTATACGTGCATTTTCTCAGAGGGGTGGATGTGATTTGGTAACCAGAAAAGCTATACATAGCATTCAACGTTGCTCACTGTCTTGGCAAGTAATTGCTAATTTCCTCTTGGCATAGTTTGAAATTTATTGATGCCGCTGGAATAAAATATAGTATTAAATACGGTATATTACCTTTTTGTGTGCTTCTATCGCCAGCTCTCCATAGACACAACATTATTTTAGTTGTATCTTTACCCATTTGTCTTCATTTAAAGTTTTGCTGGAATTAGAAACAAAAAAGGAGCTTGTGTTATCGCCCCCCCCCCCCTCCTTAATGAATGCAAGCACCATATAGACATGGCATGATAAGGGAAATGTTCGACTAGGACCAGCCCAAAGTGCCGCGTGAACCAAATGAATTGAAGTATAATCATGTCAACACTTTTATTGACTGTACTGGAATGATTTCTCACACTGAAAATAACCTGTCTTGAGTGAATAGAAACGCCCATCCGTATGTCGCAACTAAATTCAACAATGGCAATAGCGTAAAATAATGTTAATCTAATTTATACAAAAAACTATACAAGAAAATAATATGGACTCTGCCGGGATATGTTCTATTTTGCAACATTTTGATTTTTTTCTCTACCAGAATCAGTGTCAGCGTATACTGCGAGCCACCGCCCTCTCTCCCCTCACACACACACACACACACACACACACACTTTTTAAAGCCAGACAACCGTCCAGCTACTGCAATTAACCTATAATAACGCAATATTACCTTTAATACATATGACCAATAAAAACTAACCAATTTGCATTGCACTGAGCAGTTTTTCTCATGAAATAGGCGATACCCTGGTACAGGTGTTTCGGTGCACGACCGCAAATCTTGCTTTCACCCGCAGATCACTCGTGCACGCATCCGTCACTATCGGTCTTGCTAGTCGCTATCAACCGCGACACGGCAGCCTAGACTAGGTTGGCTCCGCGCCCACTCCCCACCAGGGAATCATCCAGATATCCCGACAGGCTTCCTCTATGTCAGCCATCTTCAATATCACAGACCTTTTTTTGTTCCCAAGACACCTAGCTCGTCCACCTGTTACGCGTAACTTCGAGCAACACGATCTTGTTTTCAGTATACGATGACTGAAACCTTTCAAAATGTTTGGTCCGGGACTGAAATCTAACACCCTTCCCTGAAATAGGAGTTTATCTGTTTGTTATGGTGGTGGGAACACGACTACTACCGTGTTTACCAACACGGATAACCGATTTACATCATTGTCGATTCGTAGTTGATATATACTAAGGGGTTAAATAGCTCTTACCGTGATATCTTGTACACACATCTGTGACTTTTATTAATTCTTAATTTACAAAAGCATACCTTTGTAGCACATTGTTTTATGTAACGCACACACCTTATGGCCAGTTTGATTTTCAAATCCTTACTCGCATTTCATTCGTATTTATTCGTTTGTATTTTGGGGGTATTTTCATTTGTATTTGAATTATAATGAATCTGTCATTCAATTGTTCCGTCGTTTGTGCGTAACAAAATATGGTTAAGGTAAAATGAATTGTGAAAAGTAAATGGGGGAAGACAGGGTAGTCAAGGTGATGTAACTAGTGCCTTTCAGTCCAGATTCAAAATTACCAAGCATACCTTTCGTCTATAGGGATCTCCTCTGCTGAGGATATTGTGCAGAAATCAATCTGATACAGATCATGTCGATTACTCTACTGACAAATATTACCGAACACAGTAAAGACGCTGTTTAAAATATTTTAACAACTGGTTACCGTTGTTTAAAGGCCTACTGTCCAGGATCAGCCGAACCACAGAGAGGATGACAACAATTCCTGGAATACAGGTACATATTCATGAACATGGACTGTTGCAGTGCCATAATGTACAGATTGTGGGAGGAAAACAAATGCCGTACTTTTCCACACTGTCATGGCTGTTTCTGTTTCATTATGGGTGTCATTCGTGCAACCTTTTTTATGATTTTAGTCAAAAGAGGGCGTTTTCTCCTCCTGTCATGACAGTGGGCCTTTGAATCTTAACCAAGATTGTTTAAAATACGGATTTCACAATCATGGTTGTTAAAAAAAAAAATACTGTTAGAGTGACAGGCTTAAACAACGGTAACCACCTGTTTAAAATATGTTAGCGTATTTACTGTATAGGGAATGTTACATCCATGTTTTTATCCTCTTCTATTTATTTTGTTTGTTACATTACAGGAGGACTTACAACCATCCCGAAGTTACTCGTTGCTCTCGCTCTTTGCATCTGTACCCTCACCATTTGCGTTCACTGCGTCATTTATAAGAAGCAAAGGTGAGTTACATCTGTATGTACACAGAAAATGTATCCGTCCCTAAAATGTCCACCGTTGTACCAAATTGACTAGCGTTACCTTGACTTAAATGGCAAAACTAAGAGCAAAACTTCATTGGGAATTTTATCTACACAAAAACATGGATTCGATGAATGACGCAATGTAGCGAATTCAACAGTCGAAGTTTGATCAAATTTGCATAATCCATTCAAGAGTTATGATGATTTAGTTTTCAAATCTTTATAAAATCCTCATGCAAGACACCCTCTTTTAAACACTTTACAGTAGCTGCGAGTTCACATAATACTATTTAATGAACTGATACAACACATAGATTTCATAACATTTTACTTTCCTCGGATACAGTGAAGTAGTTGACTTTGTTTCTTCAGGAAGGCAAAGGGAATGATTTTGATTCTAACATGCATTAACAGCTGATACCATGCATGTAGTTGTATTTGGGTATAATATAATATGTGCTATAGCAAACTTGCCAAACTTAGAATAAAAATATAACTCTCACGGAGTATCCAAATTGTCTCAAACATTCACTGCTGAGTTACACTAGCTTTCTGCATTCACTGAATCAATATTTATGACTGGGAAGCAATTCTTCTCTAAACATTACAATTTCAACTGTCTTGGTTGTGGGATAACGTAAGTCGTGATGTCGCTTTGTTTTGATTTTTTTTTATCAATGCATATTTCTAAGTATGTTCTTGTATAAGGAAACTACATGAAGTCGTTATTAATTTTGTTTAGAGAGTTTACTCGGCAGACCTTTTTGTCCCCTTCTGTCGTTCGCACTAGTCCGCAGAATATAACTTTAAATCCACTTTAGAGAGAGCCAGATGAGTTACTTGCAACAAATTCTGAGATTAATTGCAGTTTTAGTTTGTATATCCAAAGTAGCCACATAGATTTAATTAATTCTCTTGCAATTTGGTTTAAAAAAATGCTTAGGAATTACAGAGATCATTCAAAGCAGTATTCTTGAGGTCCATACGAGAAAAAAGGCATTTAGTATGGGATCGTACGTTTGCTCAAACAAATTTGTAAACGATGGCCTTCTGTATTAGAATCATACTCTCCTATCTCTCCTTTATGCATTGTCTGTAGAAAAATCGTATCATAATCTAATAATCATGTATGTACTTGTGTATGATTTATTTATCACCTACCCGCTATATACCATGTGTTTGCAGTATTTTGGTGTTGAAATATCATTCAGAGTGTAAAAAAAAATTACACGATATCTGGAATCTAAATTGGCCAACACCCTGGAACCCCGAGTTTTGAAGGCATTTCAAATACATGAACTCGTCTCTGTGAAAAGTATTCATCCTCTCTTTGTTTTTGTTTCCAGGAAATGCCAAGCACTTTCACACGGGAGTTCTACATTTGGGACGAACGCCCTCACTGGCCAGCTATCAACGGGTTCGTCTGTTTGTGAAATTGTGATTACCGATCACAGTCGCAATTCGTGGCTCGCAAACCAAAACCACGATCCGAACAGAGCGGGACCATCTCGTGGATTATCGGCGAATGAACTGATCGGAGGACACCGGCCCCGATTGGCAACGGCCCTTGGTCTGAAGGGAGTCAGGGATGAGTTGCAGGGTCCATCCGAACTAAGACCGCAGGGACGCGCCTCCAGCCTCCCAAGTCGACCTAATCCGAACATTTACGAATCGATTGATGAAGTGAAAGACGGACTTTCGTCGCATCCTTCTAGCTTCTTCTTAAATTTAAGCAAGCGTAGCGCATTTGTGAAGAAAGTAGTGGATACGTTTGAAATTCCGTTCCGAAAGAGTTTCGTGGAAAACAAACGAAAGCGTGCTCCGTCTTTCCAGCCCAGGAGTTCATCGGACAGCAAAGTTAAGGCGGAGGTCAGTAAACAGTTTGCAGCAGTGAAACGGACATTTCGTAAATCGAATAGCCATTCGGGGTTGTTAAGGAGCCCGCCATGTCAGCATAGACTAGATTCTCCGCAAGTTCCGCGGAGAACGTATTCAAATGGCGCTCAACCAGACCTGCAGAGACTATCCCCAGTCACGTTGGATCTATTGAAGAGACCACTGTCCAATGCGTTCTTTCGAAAATCGCCAAAAGATGGTAGCTTACGGATCGAGCAAAATTGAAATCCAGAAGTTGCTTCCGATCTTCAAACCACCAGCATTCTAGTAGCACACTCACACACACGCTCGAGTAGTGGAGTGTTACTCACCGTTATTCCTGTTCTTAAACTGGCGCGTGACATGTTCGCAGTCGAATATGTGTGAACCCGCGTTAGACCCAAATAATTTACATATATTACAAATTCATACTGCGCAATGAGGTGTTAAAAACAGTCACTAGCGGCAAGAATACTCACGAACACCAACCTAACGTCCTCTCGGTCGTTTCTGAACATTACTAGTCACGGACCATCGATGCATCACGTGCGGCGCCATGTTATCCGCAAACGGTGTATCACGTGACTAGAATCCCTTCACCGACTCAATCGTCATCATCATCGTTCGTCGTCCGTCTCGGAGATGAGGAAGTCCGTGGGACCAAAACAACAGCGACCGGTCAAGCCGCCAACACCGTACTCTTCGGAGAACGGAAAGTGATACACGTATTTGTGTCAAAAGCAGCCACTCGTCTTCGGATTTCGACAATCTACGTGGTCTTCTGCACACATCAACCGACGCGCACAGGAAAACGATAGATTCGGACTTGTATTTCCACTAGAATCGACATCGATAATTCGAACGATTGACTCTTGGACTAATGGTCGTTTCTCGGACTGGACTGTCGGAATGAGATTGAAATCAGCTGCAGAGATTTTGCACAACCGGTACATAACGTTAGCACTCAAGTGTCAGTTGAGACAAACAATGTTACTCTATCAATTTATGAAGAAAGTGGCAGACGCATTGTCAATAATCAGATTAATAACAAGTGTCTCAGAATAGACCAGACGTTTTGAAGGGACTAAAGGTGTGATGACACGTGACCTAAGTACATCGCTCTTGTAGGATGTGTAGTGCTCTGTGTTCGGTACACGCGTAGCGTCTAATGACTTTGGGATTTCTGTTTCGCGTTTTGTATTTCACGTCTAATGATGACATTTCTGCATGACCACATGTCGGATAATTGAACTTTTAACGTGCAGCAGAGATTACAGCTCTATGGACAGTGTTTGTATTGTGTGGTGCGTATTTGACACTTCGGCATGTTAAAAGATAGCCGGAAATTATACTTTACTAAACAAGGAAGACGACTTATCTAAGCAATAAGAGATTTGTATTGGTATATATCATTTCAGCGCACATATGTGTATATATTGGTACATTTAATGTAAATGAAATTAATAAAAATGACATGTATAAGGAGTATGTAGTTTTCTGCAGTAAGTGTAATGTCCATTATTCATTTTATACTAGGATAGTGTTGACATACCTATATGATTCCAATTATGACACATTGTATAGCATGATATGTCTGTCCATCTCACCTCCCTCCTCCCCCCCCCGGTCGCTAAATTTTTATTCCCACGAGATTTTCTCGCACGGCGCGTGCGTACTTTCACTACGGTTTTAACGTCTCGCACTTTCGAAACCGTTGGTATATATTGCTATAGAAGACGTCAACTGTCAAGTCGCTTTGTGTGGCTACATTGGATAGCTCGCTGTATTGATAGCGCGTTTTGACCTGGGTTGGAATCCCGCAGTACGGTTTTGTTTTTGCAGCGGTTTATTTCGTCAATGTCGTGGGAAAAAAATTCGCCCCCCGGTCAGTATACCCACAGAACGATGTGCATGTATAGTAATTCGATTTAAAATGCACCGTCCACATCATTGTAAATGTCGTGGAGTATGGTTATTCTAATAGGAACTATCGCTTTTCTGTATAAATAGTTAGAAATCATGGTGTTTCACACAAATTTAGATAAACTAACCAGATGAATATTTGATATAACCATCACGAAAAGCAGACACTGTCGACTTCAAATAAAGACCCCAACTCGCTAGGCCCACTATACTCCGTCAGCCGTGGGTGAAGTTTAATGATGATTCCAAATTCGTTATACTGTAAACATCGTAAAGTTTATTGCAAAGCATTCAGTGCAAAGGGAACCAATGCCATTTACACGACAATCGATAATTCATATTAAAATAACCATACTCAACAAAATTTTCCATAAAGTGGACGCTGAAATTTGAATTCAAACCACTAACTAGTATTAAATGGGTCACTTGCCTTATGTGTTATATTTCTCAACGGCAAAAAAATGTCAAAACCTTAACTGCAGTGATTGAAATTACTGTGGATAAATTATCCAACAGAGATACAATTTTGAGGGAAGAACTTCAGTTAAGATATGAAAATTTCGTTTGTCATACAAGAGCGCCATCTTTTGACTAAAACCTGTAAAAGTTTTACGAAGATGGGCGACGACAACTGCCAACTTACTGCAATGAATATTGGCGTATTTTCGTTGCAATTATTTGTATCTTTTGTACACAAGATAGACCAAACATTTGTCCTTTTTGTGCAATATAATATGCGGGTTAAACAAGATGTAATTGTGTATAAATCAATTATTTTGTATTTATATATTAATCATATATCACTGTATTTTGCATTGTTTCTTTGGAAAGATTTAAGATATTCTGCATACTGTTTAAAGCTGAAAAGTATACGAAATGGAACAAAATATTCTCTCAAGAAAGCCTGTGGTAGAGACCGAAAATTAAATCTTGTGCTGAAAGCATGTTTTACATATTTATTAATATATTCCAGCACGTATGAATCTTCATTCTGATATTTTATTATTATTCTTTGCATCTCTCCACTATGCGATTTCTCGGACATTTGTAAGCTTTAAATGTAAAACTTTTACTGGATTTTCTTGTGTATTCGTATTCTGTTCATGCGTTTCGTTTCTTTACGCGTGTCCAGCAAGTTGTATTATCTTGCTTTAGCATTTGCGATGATAATTGAACAATTATGGGTAATAGAATTATATTTATAACGAACTGAAACAAATTGCTTCCTGGCTACTTATTTCTCTCGCTATAACAGTTACTGCTGAGAACTAACACTATTATACAAAAGGAGTTCACACGAGCAATCATCTTGGAAATGTGGATACAGCGCCATCAGCGGTCAATACATCACAAGTCTTTCTTAAGGAAGACGAAGTTACGTTTCGCCTTTTCTTCAATAATCTAGAATAATTAGATTTTTTTTATTTGAAACGGTGTTAATATCAAAATAAAAAGATAGCTTGTTCTTGAAATAAAGACAACAATATTAAAAAATATAAACGTCAAAATTAACCGAAAAGAAAAGACGATATTTATTTATTTATTTACTTATTTATTTATTTATTTATTTATTTATTTATTTATTTATTTATTTATTTATTTATTTATTTATTTATTTATCTATTTATTTATTTATTTATTCATTTGTGTATTTATCTTTTTATTTATTTATTCATTAATTAATTTATTCAAATATTTATTTATGTATTTATTGATCTAATTGTTTGATTATTATCTATTTACATGGGGGTAACTGTCCCCTTTGGGTGTGCAATTGGCATGTGCTCTTGTTGTTTGTTGTTTACATATTTTGGATAATATTTACCCAGATTTCATTGTCTCGTTGACTGTGGTGAATAAACAGAGGACCAACCATCCATTCCTTTGAATGCTATAAAAAAACAATATTACAAGGGGTCTGTTCAGAAAAAAATCAAAACATTTAAAAATATTAGAACGCTGGATAGAAATGTTAATTTAGTACGTCATAGATTTCCCGTAAGTTACTAGAAGCACTGGGGTGTTATTGTGTTGCTCTAAATCAAGTAATACTATTTCTAGAAAACGTGAATAATTCCAACAATTTAAGTCCGATTTGGATTGCAAACGAATTCCTTTAAACACCACGAGTGCTATATCGCCATGGGTATTCAAAATCTCCACTTCTTTAGTAGCTACATCCGATAACACATTTCGCAGTATCTAGGTGTAATCATAGCAGTGATCCGATTTCAAAGAGCAAAGGGGGGTTATAGAAAATTGATCACGATAGTAGATTACGATGCCACAGATTGCAGCATTCTTATACCTCCTCCCTCTCCAGCACCCACACAACAGCCGGGTGAAACTTCACTTTTGAATCCAAACGAAATCCTGTCAAATTAACAACGCAATATTTGCCGCAGTGTTTTTCACCACTAAACATGTGTTACCTGTTCTGATTAGAAGTCCAGACAAAGTCAAACCAATATCAGTGAGACAATGAACGGAAATGTTAATGGATATTGGTCAGATTAGACTCATGACTAAACGAGCTTTAACGATTACATGTTTCCACATTTACTAACACACTATGCTTTATTTATTTTAGTTTATTTTCATCATCTGACGGAGAAAAGGATAATCCCTTGGTCTTAAAATAGTGGGTCACTGTAATCGTTTTAATAGTCACGGCAAATCTTTGAATTATCGAAATCCATTATACACACCTCAGAATTTGAACTGGAGCGCATGATAGCACGCGGACGCAAAGGTATAAACACACATCGCATACATACATAAGCATGCATACATACATACATGAACATTCATGTACACATACACACACCCACACACCCAAACACACCCAAACACACACACACCCACACCCAACCACCCACACACACACACACACACACACACACACGACACACACACACACACACACACACACACACACACACACACACACACACACACACACACACACACACACACACACACACAAAACAAAACACATGAAACACACACATACACACACACAAACGACTTACACACATGGACACACACACATATACATGCAGACACACATACACATGCAGACACACACACATAAAAGCAACACACATATACACACATACACACATTTCCCATTTTCTTTATGGTGGATATGTGGTATTAAAACTGAGATCATCCTACATTATCATTGTTATTCTTATTACAGTGTAGTATTATCATTACTATTATTATATTATTTTTATTATTATAATTTTATTACTATCAATAATA